>JAQFVV010012637.1:600000-850000 GCA_028023455.1 Epiperipatus broadwayi | reverse complement strand
TAGATAGATAGATAGATAGATAGACAGACAGACAGACAGACAGACAGACAGATAGATAGATAGATAGATAGATAGATAGATAGATAGATAGATAGATAGATAGATAGATAGATAGATAGATAGATAGATAGATAGATAGATAGATAGATAGATAGATAGATAGATAGATAGATAGATAGATAGGATAAGTATATAGATAGATATATAGGAAGTTGATAGATTTGTGTGTAAATAGATAGGTAAATAGAGATACATATATTGATAGGTAGATATGCAAATATGTTGGTTGGTAATTAAGAAGAAAAAGAGAAATAATTAGACGAGATAAAAAGATAGATTGTTAAGGAAATAAACAGATGATTAAATAAATGAATAAGTAAATAAGTAGATTCACATATAAAAAAATAAATGGACGATTGAGTGGGTGGATAGATAGCAAATAATACATCTAATAAATAAATAAATCTAAAAAATAAATAGATCTAATAGATGAAAAAATGAATAGATGAATAGAGTAATAAATAAATAATTAGATAGATGTGTGGGTAGATAAATCATTAAGTTTTTGATAAGGGAATAAATGTAATTGGAGAATTTTAAAATTGTGTTTTTAAGAATCATTTTTTGCTTTTTCTGAGGATAAAAGATATTCATTTATTGTAGCCCCATTTACTTTTTAATAATTTTTTTTATTTACTATGATTGTCGTAAATAAAATATTAAGTAATTTTTAAAAAATCATTTTATTTGCAGTCTGTGGAAGAAGTAATCTCATCACTAGCAATTTTAATTTGCAGATTTATAGATATATAGTTTTTTGATAGATTGCTGTTTTTTACTGTTATGTAATATGCCAGTATCTATTATTTGCTTCTATTCTTTTATAAAATGTTGGATTAACAAATTGTGTGTGTGGGGGGGGGGGGACTTACATGAGAATGTACTTCGTCATTGATACTCTAATGTGGCAAACAAAATTATTTAAAAGCGGTGTTACTTTAGATAATCATGCCTAAATTTAAAAAAATAATTGATTGACTTTATTACTCAAGAATATATACTAATCTTGTATAAAGAGTTAATGTAAGTTAAGAATAAATATTAAAAGCTAATATAACTTAATAATTTAAATTTATAAATATGATATTGTTTTAAAACAAAGTGCATTATTATCTGTTTTAAAAAATATTATATTAGCAACAAAAAATTCAAGATAATGTTTTTATTAAAGTCTATAATCGTTTTAAGTCATGTTTAGGTTTTTTTCATATACCTATATTGCAAACGATTATTTATTTGAAAAACTTCAAAAAATATTTATGCATAAAATTTAACTTAAAATTCAAAAATTATTAAAATAACTCATGTCAAAAAAAAAAAAAATCATTGCAAAAAAATATACTAAGTTTTAAAAAATGGCTTCATTTATTGCGCCCCGCTCGAAAGTTTTATTTTTCATTATATTTAATTATATAAATAAGCATTTATTTTTATAGCGTCTGTATACAATTTGTAATTACACTCATATCGGCCTTTCAAGCCAATTGTGCAAACGCTTTGCGAGTGTTAAATAATAAATGAATACCCTCTGACCAATACAAGATATAGAATTTATACAGGAATAAAAATTCTTTTTATTCCTGCATAAATTCTATATCTATTCCTGCATAAATTCTATATCTTGTATTGGTCAGAGGGTATTCATTTATTATTTAACACTCGCAAAGCGTTTGCACAATTGGCTTGAAAGGCCGATATGAATGTAATTAATTATATTCATGTAACTTTTCTTCTCATTTTCAAATATCTCTAAATAATAGATTTAAAATTTCAAATTGCTTGTCAGATAAAAATTAATCTAGTTTTATAAAGTGCAGGAATCAGTAATATTAAAATTATTAATAAAATATTAAACTACAATAATATCTCACATTTGTTGCTACCTCATTAATAGAGATTTATTATAGAAGCGTTACTTTTAAACTATTTACAGCATTAATCAGCAATATGCAATTAATATTTGAATGTGAACATTATACACCATTTTCTTTTTAAAGCATCACTTTGATCACAGCATTTGTACATATCCCTGCTGGATTTTTAAACTTTATAAAGTTATTATATATTTTTTACTGCATAGATAAAACTTTTGTGTTGGCTAATATTAAATATATACATATGAGTTTATTACATAATAAATATTGCAATGATACAAAATTGTTTTTATAGTATTTAAATTATTATACAGCATATATATAAAAACGTAATCAGTCGATCAGTTTCACTTTAACCCTTGTTATGGAGCAGTTTGTTCTAGATTAAGTGCTTCCTAATTAAGTTAATTATAAACGAATAATTCCACGCATTAAATATTTCCATTTAAAACATCGATTAAAAATTTTGTATTATATAAATGTACTGTTTATATATAAATGAAGTTTTTGCTTTGTTTTAATTAAAACACTGACATTTATTCAAATAAATAATTCAATTTAAAAATACCTTTTATTAGAGGTAATATAGTCAGTCTTAGTTAGAAATTAATTTTATTTCAAGGGGAAATGGGGATGAACAACTTTCTATTTATTAGTAACTTTATTTTTTTAAACAGAGTAATAATTAATTTAACATAATAATACAAACATGAAAAAGTGTCTTTTTCTTTTTTACATATGTATAAAGTGAAAGAAACATAGACTTCCCAATTAAACAATTCATATGTCTAAATATGCTGGAATGTAGTTAATGGTGAAGCTAATGTACAACTTGTAACATTAAGGGGCTGAGCATTTTTGAAAAATTTTTCTTCTCATAACCATAGCAAAAAGACCATTTGAAAAAAGATGTAATATATAAGTGATGAATATTTAAATATATACAAAACAGTGGATTAGAAAGCCATTTTTTGGAGAGAGGAAAGCATACTTTCTTTTGCTTTATAGCATGGATGTTATTAGATATATCTACACATGCCATGCTTCTTTGATTTTACATTTGGAGTCATGGTGTTCTATACATATGACAGAAATGGAGGAAGGTTCAAAATATATGGCCAGTGGACCTTTGGTGTTCTAAAAAGATGAAATTATATTAGGATTTATCAAGAGTTCTTATATATAAGTAACAATGTTGAGAGACCGTGTGGATAGAGATGTGCAGTATTCACCATAGTATATTGCACTGCAACTGGTTTGAAGTCATGGGATCTTGTACATTGTATAAAAAATCTGATTAGAGATTAAGTGATATTTTGGAATTATTAATTAATCTATTGTTTGAGGATGATGCAAAAATTTAGCTTAAATGAAAGAAAAGATTTTAATAATTTTCTCCTTCATTTAAGTTAAGTTTTTATACCCCCTCCCTTTAATCAATAGATTAATTAATAATTCAAAGATTTCCTACCCTTTGATTAGACTTTTCACACAGCGTACAAGATTCTATGCACTCAAACCAGTTGCAGTGCTCTATACTATAGTAAATCCTGTGTATCTCTATCAACATGTGTTTCTCAACATTGTTACTTATATATAAGAACTTTTAATAAATCCTAATATAATGTCATCTTTTTAAAACATCAAAGATCTACTGACCATATGTTTTGAACCTTCCTCCATTTCTGTCACTGTATAAAACACCATGACTCCAAATGTAAAATCAAAGAAACAGAGCATATAGCTAATACCAGCCACACTATAACCTGAAAAGCATGCTTTCCCCTCTCCAAAAAATGGACTTTCTAATCCACTATTTTATATATTTGAATATTCATTGTCTATATATTACATCTTTTTCAGATGACCTTTTTACTATGATTACAAAAAGTCAAACTTTTTGAAAGTACTCAGCCACTAAATCATGCCTTTGCTTCACAGTTTGCATTTAGACCCCCCCCCCCACATATGTATATACAAAAATCCAAATGGATAGAGATTTTTCCACTAGCTAAATATAGCATGCAAAGATAGGTCATAAAACAAAAATGAAATCAGTAAAGAACATTTAACTATTCCAATAGCAACAATGAAATAAACTTTCAATTTTATGAGGTATTAATAAATTCTGAAAAAAGTAAATATAATAATAATTTACAAATTATATTTTATTTAAAGACCATGAACAATATGATTAAGATCAGTGAATGATGTATCTAATGATTTAGATAAACAGGTTATTCCAGAAACTAAATAATTCATCTTTAAATCATTATTTGAAAATAACACATATACTTAAGATCAACAGTGTTTTGATCAATAAGTGATAAGATTTTATGCCCTAAATGCAAGAGCTTCACAAAACTTATTTTGATATATGCTCACACACAATAAAATCTATTATATTGACTGATGATGATATTTATGACAACAATAAAAATAATATGTTGATAGCAATAGCAATAACAGTATGGATAGTGTTTAACAATAAGGACACAGACAACTAGATACATTTTCAAACAAAATTTATTTACAAGTTTGTAAAATACTAATAACAAAAAAGGAACATACATATTTTGGACAGTTATGAACAGAAATTTACATAGAACAAGATTTAATTACATCATTATATTACTAAGGGAGGATCTCTTAGGATATATTTACCATTTTAATAGATTATTATCTTTTAAGTAATTATTATTTAAGTCTATTACTTATATATTGAGTTTATTTTGATTTATTATACATTTTATATTTTATCTATTCATTAAACATGATTTTAAGAACTTACTTCAAATAGACACAGGCAATATATTTTAAAATTCCTGTCTAATGGTAAATAAGCTACCAATATCATACTATATGAGATAATCTAATGAATATCTTTAAGATATAACAATTTATGCCACCATACATTACTAAAAACTATTGACTTCTTATTTTAATCCATTTATTTAGGTTATTAGACACCCAACACTTCTTTAAGAATCAAGACTATTATTATTCTACCTTTCAATTATTAATTTTATATTATAGGACTCTTTTAAGATTAAGGGAAAATATCTGCATTTTAAACAAATTGAGTATAAATAACAAATAATAAAAATTAATGATATAGATGAGATCATCTCACATGGATAGGCACTCAGTAACAATCCAATATATAAAATAACTTTAACAAATTTATCTTTTATCATAGTTTTACTCAATGCTAAGTATAGTCTACATTTTTGAATACTATATTTCAGAAATGATTCTGTTGTTATTGATAATCAAACCATTAAAACTTAGGAATAATGAAAATAATAAAATGATATATTTAGAGATATAATAGTGTTGAGCTAAGACAAAGAGAACAAACAAAAACCTAGACCATGGCCACTTTGTGACTGCAAATGGTCTGAAATCCCAGTACCACTTTTGGAGCACTTTTAGGAATATAAAAGGAAGGGATAGTCAATCCCATATTTAAATAACTATACCAACATATGGTCTGAAATCCTGGTGTCACTTTTGGATCACTTTTAGGAATATGAGAAGAATAAAAAAGTGGTCAATCCCTTTTTTAATAGCTATACCAATACACTACAAAAGTATGGCCTTAGTCTGCTCAAAGTTTTATGAACATCATTCATAATTCATGTATGATGATCATTTATATCACCACTCAGGGTAAGAGAATAATTACACCTGATGGGATGCAACATGGATCTATCACATATTCCAAATATTATATGCGTATCATTATAATCATTCAATATGATAACAGTCAAATAAAGCAAAATGGAATGCATTACTATTTGACACAAAAATTATAATTATCATTATCAATTTGAGAATGATCCATAGCTACAACTGTCATTAGCTATTAATTAGTCAAGTATCACACACCAAATACCATATTTAATGCACTTTGATTAACCAGAGTTGGATATTACCCATTTATTATTATTCAATTGTAGTTTTTATTAACCAGAAAAAAAAATATTAAGATAAAATTGTAATAATTTATTATGAGAAATTTTAACCTTTTTACCCGTACTCATATTTTAAATATGAACAAAGTTTATAATAAATAAGATGATCTTTTATATATATATATTATCAAATTTATATTTATATCATGAGTTTCATTTTCTACACAAACAGGTTTTTATATCTGTGACATAGACATATACAATATTACAAGACAATACATATTAAACTAAAAATAATAATAAATGATCATTACATAAATATTTTTTTTACATTTCTTCTTGTGAAATAGAGAGAATGCAATCTTGATAGCAACTATTTAAAATCTGCAGCACTATATGATTGATAAATATTCTTTACCATATGAGAATATTGAATATTTGTTTATTTATTTAAATTGTAATCTTAATACAATGCTGGATCTATAAATAATTGCAGTTTTTATCTGTTAACTCTAAATGCTCTGTTATACCAGAAATTAAAGAAGTTGAAAATAAACATTGCTTCTTATTTTTATCATTTCATTGGATAATGGAACTGTTTAATAATTAATACATTATAAATCCAATTTACAATATGATCAACATGATAATTAATACATCAAAAATTAAGTTGACATTTAATTCAATATTAATGAAATTTTATAACTCAGTTTAATAAATGTGTCAATTTCACTTGCTGCTGGAAATTTTAAGATGGCATATCCAGTTTTGCCCCTATGTAAATTTTAAGGCAATGCAGAGAATATTTCATAGTAAAAGTCTTAATAAATATTTTGCAAACTTTCATAATTTAGTACCTTCATTGATATTGTTTAATTAGGAAGGTATAGATTATTGCTCTGCTTTTATTTAATTGCAATAGAATAATTTTTTTTTAATTTTACTTTCTTCACATAATGAAAATTAATATAGCATAATAAAATTGTGGTAGTTGAAGTTAACTTTAAATAGTATTTCACCTTAGTGGAAACATGTCATGAGTGTCTTATAAATTTAAAACAGCAATAAAAGACAAAATCTGCTTTTAAATTTACTCTCCAACTGAAACTACAAAATAATTTTCTCCTTTCTTTCTTGTTACTCCAAATAAATTATAACTATTTTTATAATGCCCACAGTAACTATAATAATTAAAACATTTATAAAATAAAGAGTAAAATTTCAAGTGTAGATATTTCTGAAATGGTTTAAATTTGAAATCCATTTTGGTGGGCTTTTCCTCCAATATGTCTACCAGTTTTAAATGTGAACTTTTTATAATTATAAATTGTCAGTCATTATGTATTTATGTGTATAGGTCAAATGGAGTTCCTATTCCATTAATTACAAGTTACTAATCCAATTCAATTCCATTTTAATTCAATTCAAAATTTACCTTTTAATACTTTTCAGCTTCACCTTAATTTTCAGTTCTGTTCTATTTCTCCATTTAATTCTCTCCCAAGTAAAAATCTGTGTTGGCCTATTTATTAACTTTTATCAGAGAGTCATGATTGTAAAAATTAACAGACCAACTAAATTGTTGTACATTAATGTGCAATTAATAATTCTCCAACTATAAATATAAATGATAACTAATTAAGCTGTTCAAAACTATTTTATAATTGCAATAAAAATATGTTTAATAATTAATTAGAAAGATTAATTTAGAATAGCTATAATTTTAAGTCTTTTAATGATAATTATTTAATAATAATAAAATACTAAATATTTCTATACTTAATTTAATAATAACACTAAAAAAATCAGATATATTAATCTTTAACTGAGGTTTAAAGTTTATATCTGTGCTAGAGATAATCTCTAATTTAGAAAATGATTAGTAATACTCATTATTGTATTTATTTGAAATGGATGGCATCAAAGTTGTGAGTGTAGGAAGTTTGACAATGGTAAATGAAAATGTAACAATTTACTCTAGATAAATACTGTATTCTTCATATAATAAAGATGTATATGATAGTGACCTGGACCAACTGATGAGTGCTGGTTCAGCATGAAATGCATCTTGGGGGTCATTTGTCTTTTATTGTATCTTTATTTATATGAATTTAAAAAGAATAAGAAGTATGGAGGTGTTTATTATATCTATAATAAATTATTATTTTGATACTATTAATCCATCTGACAGACTGCATATAAAACGTCTCATTCACAATTTTGCAGATGACCTAGCATACATCTTGAACAGCTGAATTCTTTATCACTCTCAGGAGATTTATTGATAAAATTTACTTGTTTTTATAATGTAATTTAGAAATCATGCACACCTCTGATATAATATACATATTTAATATATTTAATTATTATCAATTAAAATTTAAAATTTTATACAAATGACCATTTAAATGGGGCTTGACAAACATCAAGCCCAATCACAAGGTTACAACTTTCCCTTACTGGCAAAAGAAAAATTTTAAATTTTCACATCTATTTTTTGATGGCATACAATAATTATCTAGACAATAAGAAAAACAGGAAAAAAAATTTTATCTGGTAGGCATTTTTCTTTAAATAACTAAAAACAATTAAGAAAAACATTCTTCACTTTCTAGTCACTCATTTGTGATATGTATTAGTTTTACTTATGTATCAATTTATTTGGTATCAAACTGCAGGCATTGTACAATATTCCTAATCTCTTATTAGAGTACCAATACTGTCAATGTAAGATTCATTGCCTATTATAATTGTTTTTCTTGCATGTTTATCCCTACATTCATTTGCAATAGAATAGGGTGAGGGTCTTATTTTAGGAGATAGGTAATTTATTCTACACAGTTTCCTATCACTTATAAGATTGATTAAAGCACATGCCTATGATGAGATAAAAAGAGAGCCTCATCTTTGGAGTAAGTAATCCTTACCACATGGTCTCCTTTCACAAGAAAGGTTGATCAATGTATTATCAATCAATGGGTAATCAAAGCACCTATGATGATGAGATAAGGAGAGAACCTCATTTTGGAAGATATATAATTCTTTCTAAAGGATCTTCTATTATATGAGATCCAGGGCTAATAAATACACTTATCCATAAAAAAAATAAGGAGAGGGCTTCATCTAGTGAAGTAAATAATCTATCTTATGGGGCTCCCTATCTGAAATTGCTTTAGCTTGTTCGATTTCCAGGAAGTTGATAATACTATGCCATATTTCCTTGACTGGAATACTATTATTGCTGAGAATTGAAACATCTTGTTTTGTGTAGGTTTCTGTTAGGTTAGCAAAATAAGTCTCAGTCCTATTATTTAACTCTATTGACTTATTATTCTGCTCCCTTTGACTACTTTCCAAAGAACTCTTAATACTCTCATTATCTTTAGTTATCTCTTTTCTCAAAGTTTCTATTGATTCACATATCTTACTTTCTAAACTTCCTCTATCTTCATCTAAAGATTCCATTAATTCTTCAATCTTTGGTTCCACTATTTCTTTAGTCTTACTTTCTAAATTTCCCTTATCTTCATCTAAAGATTCCATTAATTCTTCTATTTTATTTTCTAAATGACTTTTGTCTTTGCCTTGAGACTCCACTCATTCTTCAATATTGGGTTCAACTAATTCTATTTTATTTTTTAAATGTCTTTTGTCTTCATTTAGATATTCTACTAATTCTTCTATTTTATTTCCTAACTCTTCTTCATTTTGGTTTTTAAGTTCTGTATATTCATCTACTAATATTTTCGTGTTTTCAACTTAAGACTCTACCAATCTTGTTACCAATATTTCTACTTCAGTCTTTACTTTCCTCACATCCTCATTTAAAAATTTCATTGGCTCTAATTTTTTTAATGACTTTTTCATTCCCTCATTTGATTTTTCCATACTTCTTTTGGATTCTCTTCCATTTCCTTCAGTTCTATTTCTGCCTTTTCCCGTAATTATATCTATTATATTCTTATTTGTCTTCATTTTACTTTCTGGTGATTTTTTTCATTTCCTTATTTGATTTTCTTATTCTTTCATTTGATTTTATTTTTTCTAATATTCTCATTTCTTTTATTATTTCATTTGATTTTTTTGTCCCATTTCTTTATCCATTCTTTTTTTGATTTTATCATTTCTTCATTCATATTTATTATTTCTTTATTTAATCTTATTGTTTCTTCTTTTAATTCTTTTCTATTCTCCTTCATTTTATTCTCGAACTTCCTTATACTTTCAACTATTATTTTTTGCAAAATCATATATGTGTCCCTGGTTTCAGGATTAGGAATACCTGTGGAAGCTATTTTTTAGGTTTCTCCATTTTAAAACATCTGGATCATCTGTTATTGATGCTTTCAGTATAGAAGTATTTATTAGAAGAGGGCTATTACTAAACTCACTCATTTTGCAAATATTCTCTTAAAATAACAATTCTAACTATAATATTACACTTAATTTGAACCAAATTAAATTGACTTTAAACACATTTTAACACTACCATTTTCCATCGACCCACAATTTTAACACAAGCTCACACATAAAAAAATATATTTAATTGAATGATAGACTATATAATCCACCTAGCTCAACTGATTTTATTTGCCTACATAAATATGTATCTCAGAATGTATGTCACCACATTATGTCAATAATATCACCATTTAACATATTGCTATCATGAATATTTTATTAAATAATATCATTATATTTTAATGAATAAAGAGCATGATCACTGATAAAAATTATTTAAGTTAGGATTATTCACATAATTTTAAAAGTTAATATGATTTATTAAATTGAGAATCACTTTCTAAATGACTGAAACATGTCAACACAATAATCAATACTTTCATTATTTGGGCCACTACATTGCAATATAATACCCTGCAACCATCAATCATCAACAAATCAGCCTACACATTGCAAGGCATAAGAAGATGTCAACAAATCAGCCCATACATTGCAAGTCATTGTAAGTTATCACCAAATTGAGCAAAAATTGGTTAAACAGGACTTTGCAACCACCAGTACCAACAAATCAGGTCCACATGTTGCAATAGAATACTCAGTAACCAACATGATCAACAAATTAGCCCCATATTGGGTGCCAAAAATCCAAATGGGTAGGGATTTTGCCGCTACCCAAATATAGCAAGCAAAGACAGTTCATAAAACAAAAATGGAATCAGTAAAGAACATTTTATTCCAATAGCAACAATAAAATAAACTTTAAATTTTATGAGGTATTAATAAATTCTGAATAAAGTAAATAATAATAATTTACAAATTATATTTTATTTAAAGACCATCAACAATATGATTAAGAGCAGTGAATGATGTATCTAATGATTTCGATAAACAGGTTATTTCAGAAACTAAATATTTCATCTTTAAATATAAAGAAAGTTATAAACATTGTTAATTATAAAATAGTTAATTATAAGCCTTTGATTATTTTAAATGCTTTTAATAATATGATATTTCAAATAGTACACACTTTTTTATTTAAAAAAATAGCCTTCATAAAAATATTTCACTTTGATAATTCTCTGTAAATATGATCATTCAAAAAATACTCTTTAATATATCATAATATTAAAAGTATATATATATTGTAATGATCCGGAGAATAGCTAGCTTAACGTCATCTGCACTACAGGGCACCATCTAGGCATTTGAACCTAGAAAAATTTATAAAGTAGGCAGATATGTAAGTCAAACAAAAAAAAATTTTTTTTTCTTCTTTTATATATATTGATTCCGGTCGTTAGCCCATTGTCACTAGCTCAGGGAGTATCAGAGATTTATATTTATAATAATATATTTTATTAATTCTTATCTAAGAATATTTTAAAAAAGAATAAAATAAGCCACTGCCAGTAATTAACACATAAAATATTTATTTACGCATATATATATAATTTAGCATTATTATTTTATATGTTTACTTTAGCATTTAACTACATTTTTAACTTTTATTCTAGATTTTAAATTTACATTTAATTTTTATAAGTTTACATTTTAATTTTTATAAGTTTGCACAGATGGGTTTATAAAAGTTTGTTTTATAATGTTGAGTATAGATTGGTTACATAGATTACACGGTTAAAAACATTTCAAAATAAACATAAACGATCAAAATACAAAGTCATTGATACCGTCAATTGCAGAGGGAAATTTATAAGTAACCCAATAGCATTCACCATAAGATGCTTGCATTGACACCAATAACTTAAAAGACATCTGAATAAATACATTTTAGATACTCACCATAAGGTATCATTATTTATCGAATGTCTATATATTTTGATCCAATATGAAAACCCAAAACATAATTAACCGATAACGAATCCATGCAAGCGTCTATAAACAACTTAAATTTACTGCATTTTTATTTAGGGTCGAGTATGAATAGACTACATAGATTTGCATTTGAAGATAAAACATTCTATTCCCATTTAACCTTAGGCTAAAAGTTCGCAGTCAAACTGGCGTCAATCCATCTGATATATCGATGTATTCAATGTAATACGAATATGGCAACACAAAATAGGTTAAGATAAGACATTGACTCTCGTCAGATAGGAATATTACATCTATCTAATGAGAAGAACAAAAAAAACTCCATAGAAATGGATTGCGGTCATTTTGCCGACTTACGATCGCATTCCCTAGGCAAGAGGAAGTGTGCAGCATATACAAGCAATTCTGCCCGTAGTGAATCTTGCATTACATCTACTAACTACATCAATATATCCAATCCATTGACCCAATTCAACAATGACATGAATAACCTAAGAGTACCCTCCCCTAATATAACTTTACAAATCTATACAGCCATTCACACCCGACTTAAGTTTATCATTGATATATTTTAATTTATCAGAAAACAGAAATCATAATAAAACTTAAAGAACAAAAAATATATAAATGGAAATGATTTTTAAAAAAAAAAAATACATCAAATAACATTATTAACATTAATTTACGTTGGTCAGATAGGATTCTATTTGTATTATTTACTAAAAGGTTTAGAATTTAGAGTTCTTATTGTTTTCAAATGAATATAAAGTTCTTACGAGTTTTAAAACGTCCAGCTTTATCCTTTACAGTTGCTTGCCGTTGTTGGTAATTTTGAACGGGAATTTTCACGCCGTACTGAAGATATTGGTATCCAGTTAGCCATTGTTTTTATTTATCCGGAGGTCTTTACTTGAGCTGGTCCTTAATGTAGAAAACTATGTCATTTCTCTTTCTTTTTAGGCAGAACTGAAGGGATTGAAGAGTGCATCTTTTCAATCCCTTCTTCGATTCCGCACTAACACATAGCTGTCCTCTCATAATAACTAATTAATTCTTTTATTTTCAAACCTTTCCTTTTATAATAATTTTGTGGATTCAATGGACATTACGTCATCGATGATGATATGGTCCTTTCGCTGAGGTCCAATTCCATTGTTTTTCATTCATTGGCTATTAGTTTCTATTGTTTTCCTATCTGACCGATGCTTATACATTTAAATGCCCAAGGCTAGTTTATATTTTACTAATTAAATTAATCATTTCCATTTTTTCAATAACATTTTAATTTGTTTTGTACAAACTTAAATATATTTTTATCCTTAAATCTTTACTGACAATTTAGTTTTAAAATACTTTTTCTTTTTTTTAATGAAGTTTTATTTTAATAATTTTTTTTTCATCTGTGCGATTATATAGATACGAGTTTAGCATAGGATTTTAATTTTCAATTTTTAATTCTTAAAAAGAGAAGTTTTATTTGTGAACTTTTATTTTTTTCATGTTTACTAATAAAAAAACAATGTAACGATGTCTGTGCTCATTACATGTCAGTAAACTTGCTTAAAAAAAATGAACAAAAAAAAAATATTTTACTTAGGGTTAGTAATTACGGTACATGATTAACAAAATTTACAAAACATTCGGTTAGTATAAAGACTATATACCAAAAAAAAAAATGTTTACTATCACTTTCCAAGGACCATCCACGTTTACACCTCCTCCTCCCCCCAAAAATTCTATTTTCTCTATATTTTATTTTTACACATGGCATGACAAAAAAATTATATAAATTTATTTATTTAAGAAAGTTGCATTGAGGTAAATATGTTTTAAGAAATAATAGGTTTATACGTGTATTTTTGCAGCACAATTATAAATACCACCAACTTATTTATGACTGAATGAAATGCATACATAGGGTTACACTGAAGTAATTCCCAAAGGTACTCTCCGTAAAGTACCACATTTACCATCATAAACTTACGTGGCTGTGCATGCCTATACACGTTAAAGCATAATATATATTAACAAACAAAAAAAAAACATATTAATTGCAACCTTTTGACTTTCTTTTTAATTAAATACAATTTAATATTATTAATACTTTCTAGGGTTTAACCTTTTAACCGCTAATTATATTATTGGTTGTATGAGGTAAAAATCAAATCTTTTAATTGGCCAACTCATAAACTGAAGACAAAGCCTATTGTTAAAACATATTCGCCTATAATATTAAATTCAACTCAGATACGTTTATAAAAAGTATATTACTAATTTTTCAGGTTATGAAGAGAACGAAAGTTCTTTCAAAAATAAATTGCTATTTATTTATTCTAAAATATTCAATTTCGGCAACATAAAAGCTATAATATAAACAAAAAGGTCGACTTTTACGTTATAAAAAAGTAAATATTTCTTTTTACTAAATTTTAAATATTTTTACTAAACTCTTCAATATTTTTCGAAAATAATTATGTTTTTTTAGTATTCTCTCTGAAAATAATTTGTAATTTCTCAAAATATTCTTTTATAATACTTTAAATCATATTCGAAATGAAAATCTCAGCATTTTTCTTTATTTTCTTTGATCAGGCGGTTTCTTTGTTCTTTCCAGCCAATCAGAATGTCTTTTTCAGCTGAGAGCATGCTAACAACCAATCACAACTAATGTTCTTTCTTTGTTTAGGTTTAAATGTGTTTTTTTTTATTTTTTACTTGTAAAATAATTCGGAAGAGGGCACCATCTTACAGAACTTTTAAAAACCTATTCAATACCTGTTAAACGAATATTTTAGCATAAGAACTGGCAGAGTTAGAGTAACGTCAGATGTCAAGGAGGAGCCTCGTAAGAGGCGGGAAAAGGGTTAATATATGTGCTATTTCTTTCTGGCAGTGCTTTTATAAGATTTAAAGTATCCGACTTTATGTAAACAGATAAACATATTTCATTTTGAAAAAAGAAATTTACTCAGGGTATACGTGGTTTTTATTAATAGATTGGCCCAAGTTGGGTGGCCAGTTGTAATGATCCGGAGAATTAGAGCTTAACGTAATCTGCACTACAGGGCGCCATCTAGGCATTTGTACCTAGAAAAATTTATAAAGTAGGCAAATACGTAAGTCAAAAAAAAAAATTTTTTTTTTTTTTTATAAATTTTGATTCCGGTCATTAGCCCATTGTCACTAGCTCAGGGAGTAGCAGAGATTTATATTTATAATAATATATTTTATTAATTCTTATCTAAGAATATTTTAAAAAAGAATAAAATAAGCCACTGCCAGTAATTAACACATAAAATATTTATTTACGCACATATATATATATATAAAATTTAGCATTATTATTTTATATGTTTACTTTAGCATTTAACTACATTTTTAACTTTTATTCTAGATTTTAATTTACATTTAATTTTTATAAGTTTACATTTTAATTTTTATAAGTTCGCACAGATGGGTTTATAAAAGTTTGTCTTATAATGTTGAGTATAGATCGTTTACATAGATTACATGGTTAAAAGCATTTCAAAATAAACATAAAGGATCAAAATACAAAGTCATTGATACCGTCAATTGCAGAGGGAAATTTATAAGTAACCCAATAGCATTCACCATAAGATGCTTGCATTGACACCAATAACTTAAAAGACATCCGAATAAATACATTTTAGATACTCACTGTAAGGCATCATTATTTATCAAATGTCTATATATTTTGATCCAATATGAAAACCCAAAACATAATTAATCGATAACGAATCCATGCAAGCAACTATAAACAACTTAAATTTACTGCATTTTTATTTAGGGTCGTGTATGAATAGACTATATAGATTTGCATTTGAAGATAAAACATTCTATTCCCATTTAACCTTAGGCTAAAAGTTCGCAGTCAAACTGGCATCAATCCATCTGATATATCGATGTATTCAATGTAATACGAATACGGCAACACAAAATAGGTTAAGATAAGACATTGACTCTCATCAGATAGGAATATTACATCTATCTAACAAGAAGAACAAAAAAAAAACTCCATAGAAATGGATTGCGGTCATTTTGCCGACTTACAGTCGCATTCCCTAGGCAAGAGGAAGTGTGCGACGTATACAAGCAATTCTGCCCATAGTGAATCTTGCATTACATCTACTAACTACATCAATATATCCAATCCACTGACCCAATTCAACAACGACACGAATAACCTAAGATTACCCTCCCCTAATATAACTTTACAAATCTATACAGCCATTCACGCCCATCTTAAGTTTATCATTGATATATTTTAATTTATCGGAAAACAGAAATCATAATAAAACTTAAAGAACAAAAAAAATATAAATGAAAATGATTTTTTTTTAAAAAAAATACATCAAATAACATTATTAACATTAATTTACGTTGGTCAGTTAGGATTCTATTTGTATTATTTACTAAAAGGTTTAGAATTTAGAGTTCTTATTGTTTTCAAATGAATATAAAGTTCTTACGATTTTTAAAACGTCCAGCTTTATCCTTTACAGTTGCTTGCCGTTGTTGGTAATTTTGAACGGGAATTCTCACGCCATACTGAAGATATTGGTATCCAGTTAGCCATTGTTTTTATTTATCCGGAGGTCTTTACTTGAGCTGGTCATTAATGTAGAAAACTATGTCATTTCTCTTTCTTTTTTGGCAGAACTGAAGTGATTGAAGAGTGCATCTTTTCAATCCCTTCTCCTTTGACTCCACACTAACACATATCTGTCCTCTCATAATAACTACTTAATTCTTTTATTTTCAAACCTTTCCTTTTATAATAATTTTGTGGATTCAATGGACATTACGTCATCGATGATGATATTGTTCTTTTGCTGAGGTCCGATTCCATTGTTTTTCATTCATTGGCTATTAGTTTCTATTGTTTTTCTATCTGACCGATGCTTACACATTTAAATGCCCAAGGCTAGTTTATATTTGTCTAATTAAATTAATCATTTCCATTTTTTCAATAACATTTTAATTTGTTTTGTACAAATTTAGATATATTTTTATCTTTAAATCTTTACTGGCAATTTAGTTTTAAAATACTTTTTCTTTTTTTTTAATGAAGTTTTATTTTAATAATTTTTTTTTCATCTGTGTGATTATATAGATATGAGTTTAGCATAGGATTTTAATTTTCAATTTTTAATTCTTAAAAAGAGAAGTTTTATTTGCGAACTTTTATTTTTTTCATGTTTACTAATAAAAAAACAATGTAACGACGTCTGTGCTTGTTACAATATATATATATATAATGTTTGTTAATTAAAAACTATTATAATAACAATAAAAATAATAAATGTAATGGTAATTAACTATTATGTACAGTCTTTCAATCTGCAGAAATACTTTCAGTTAATTCCTTAATTAACTCTCCTCAATGTTAAATTCAAAAAATCTAACGGAAGCAAATACCATCAACTCAAATCACATCAATTCTGAATTTTAACATTAGCAGCTTGTCTATTAATTATATTCATTTTATTTTCATTTATTAAAATTGCCTCTTTAATTTTTCTTTTATTATGGTTTTTTTCTTCACTTTCAAGACCAAACTTAAATTTATATTTACATGTCCTTTCATGATCCAAGAAAACTGAATCAATCATTAAATCATTATTATTTTTACTTTTCACACACTTGTATGTTATATAATCTCCTTTAATTCATGCTCCTTCAATTTTTTCTCAATACTGCACCTTGATTTACCTAGATATAATAAAATATATAGATGAATGGAAGGTGCAGTACTGAAAAAAATTAAAGGAGCATGAATTGTTATACAAGAATATGAAAAGTAAAAATAATAATAATTTAATGACTGCTTCGGTTTTCTTAGATCATGAAAGGGCATGTAAATATATATTTAAGTTTAATCTTGAAAGTGTTAAGACTCTTTATGAAGAAAGAATCCATAATAAAGGAAAATTTAAGATTGCAATTTTAATAAATGGAAATAAAATGAATATAATTAATATATAAGCTGCTAGTGTTAAAATTTAGGATTCATGGGATTTGAGTTGATGATGTTGAGGAGAATTAAGGAATTAATCAAAAGTATTTCTGCAGATTGAAAAACTGTACATAATAGTTAACTACTGTTATGTTTATTATTTTTATTATATATATGTGTGTATATATATAACAATAGAATATATTGTTAAAATATTAGAATTGCAATAAATATATAGTACTTTAATAGATACACTTTGAAAGTACAATCTATATAAATACAATGCTGGCTTTATCAAAATCCTTGATTGCCCTGATGAAAAACAAATCCGCCATTGTCTTATTAAGACCTTATGTAGATGTGTAAATTAGACAATAATTATAGTAATAAAGAATTTGAAATCAATCAAGATGTTTTCATAACTTTATTTGAATTGACTCATATTTATATATTTATCAGTGCTGTAGCATTTTGTTGTTATTTATTTGATTGTTTTTTCCCAACTTTAAAATAAGTGTAAATTTATCTGGTAAATTTAAAGTCAAGCTGATTCAAATAAAGCTATTTAACATTTTGGTTTATTTGAAATTTTCCCTTGCTGTTATCATTATCTTATCTATATGTTGACAAAGATAAAAAACTGAAAATGAATTCATTTTCATCTGAGAAGATAGTATTTTGCTATTTGAAGGCATTGTACTTATATTAGTATGTCTTCAAAGGCTTACCATTTAAAGTCTTATACATTTATTAGCACAATGATATTCTATTATTACATATCTAATATTTGGTTATTTATTTGTAAAAGTATTAAAATGAATAGAGATTAAGTCTATCTTATAAATTTAAATATAAGCCAACACAAATAAAGTGATGGAAATATCTTGGTTGATTTGAAATTTACTTTTGTTATCATTATCAAATCTACATAAATTTATATGTTACATTATTTTTATTATTGTTAAACATTTTTAGAAAAATTCAACTTGATTTAAACTTTTCAAATATATTCAACTATTAATAACACATTTGAAAATTTAAATGTACTTTGATTTTTTTTCTACAAAACATTTAACGATTAATTCTAGATGGTGGAAATACTTAGCATATAATTACAAGTAAAACGTCATCATCATAAACTTTCATACAACATCTAAACTATATGTTTATATAAAAATCTTAGATAGAAAACTTAAAGTGGGTTTATTTTTCATCTGAGAAAATTGAATTTTCATAGGGTCATTGCATTTATATAGCCAGTATAAATGATTTATCTCTTCTCATATATATTTATCAATGATATAGTAAAATATCATTTTACATTTGAAATTTGGTTGCTTATTTGCTAGAATGTTAGAATAAAAAAATAATAATTCTAATTTGTAAATATAATTCAATTTAAGTGAAACTAAGAGAATATCCCAATCGATTTTAAATGTACCCTCTTTGTTTATCATTATTTAAAATATATAAGGTCTTAGATAAGGCAAATTCATTTTTAGCTGTATTTATATAGTTAACTCATAAATAATTATTTTGTAGATTTATTAGTTAATTTGTTATCAATATTGTACATGGATATTTTTTACATATTTCTCCAGTTAGCATTATGCATTTGAATATTTTATATGTTGTAATAATAATATACATAAAACAATAAAGTATTAATGATGATAATAAATATACATAACGATTATAAAAACAGAGGCACTGGAAACGTTTTAAATTTGTGGAAAATAAAAGATTTACTATTAAAAATGATTATGTAAATAACTGAATGTACTTTTATGTTTTTATAATTGTTATTATGAATATTTATTATCATTATTAATACTTTATTGTTTTATTTAGTATTATAACAATAATTAATTAATATATATATGTGCTCTGCGCACAGTTAATGAAGCTATTAATAAATTGTCAAAATTTTTACTGTCCCGAAAGCGCTTGGCAGTAAAAATTTTGACAATTTATTAATAGCTTCATTAACTGTGCGCAGAGCACATATATATATATATATTAATTTATTTAAGCGTTAATGAAGTAAAATCTTAACTATAACAATAATTAATCTAAATTTTATAAATTGAGTTACGTAAAAGTTGTGAAATTGATTCCTGCCTTTAGTTATTTTAATGTAATATTATTTTTTTTATTATAAATATTTAATTAATTGTGCTATTAAGTAATTAAATAATATAATTCTATTTGGTCTACTTTGCCCACCAATTGTAAAATGGATTTGTTGCTATAAGCATTCCTGTATAGATAGAAGATTACTTCACTTAAGAGCAAAAGATCTGTTCTCATTTTTGCAAAATATTGTAAGCTAGTAGTATAAGTTTTCATTTCTTTTATTTCTTTTATCTTTTATTTTGTATAATATGGGCCAAAAACAGGTACACAGTATTAATTAGAGACAAATTCAAAAAATATTGTGATATTGATAAAGAAAATCTACTCTTTATAAATATATTTTACAACTTGCTCTACAAGTGAATAAATTTTACATGACTTTCTTGATGATTATTTTCTTTTTAAATAAATATATCAATTTTTAAATATTTTTTTATTTAATTAGAAATGTTTATATTATTATTAACTCAGATGTCGACTTTATAAATCAAATGTAAGTTTTATTATGAAGTAGTACTATACTAATTCTAGCTCCATTTATATATATATATATATATATATATATATATTTTCATATATATATATATATATATATATATATATATTGAAAATATTCATTTATCTTTATCATACTTCAAATAAATGAAAGAATACAATGGATAAATAATGAATGATGGAAGATATTTAAGAAGATATGATGACTAAGACCAACTGATGATATTATTCTTCTAGTAGAAATGCATATTGTGGTATTTAGTATTGTTGAATTATTTGATTTTTGCACTGTGACTATGTGAAATATTTTTTTATTTACTATATTATTTTTAAAATGTGTTAATAAAATTTTTATATTATTTGTCATTTATTAAAATTAACTATGAAAAATGGTGTTAAAATAGAAGTTAAAATATTTTCATTTTACTTTGACTTTTTTAATATAACATTATTGTTTAACACTTGCTACGATTTGAAATCACGACATTATAAGTTTTTACACATTGAAATAAAATATACTGTAATTTTATTATGTAAATATCATAGATGTCCCAATAGTATTGTTTGAAATGAAAATTTATACTATAAAATTAGTATTCAACCAATAAGACAGATGTTCTGGGGAAAACCTAGATCAGATTGTGGTTGGCTAAACTTTAATACTATTATTTAATATTTACACAGTAGAATGTAAAATGTGTTTACATTAGCAACCCTGATTAGTATTGCTTTCTTCTTCACTATTTTTTATAGGAGGTTAATGGGTAAACTTTGATCGCAGTCAGTTATTTAAAGATGGTTATATATAAATTCAGTAAAATGCTGGATAAAAATTGGGATTTTTTTTTACATATTTTCTTCAACATTATAACTAGATTTTAGTATCACCTTGAATTTTTTACTTTTTATTTTACTCTTTTAAATTAATATATTTAAAAAATATGTTATTGTTTTTTTTTCCTCATGTGTCATAACATCAGCCGGGAAGTGAACCCGCTAACCTGGGACAACTGCTCGTAAAGCAGCTGTCGCTTACCTCTCTCAAGTTTTCTAATTTTTATGTCATTTCTCTTAATATATGCCCATTTCGCTCTTATCTAATACTTTTCATAAATGACTTTTCGATTTAAAAATCTTTGTTTTTAAAATGTTATATTAGATTTACTTTTTTAAAAATCCATATATTTAAATATTTTCTAAAACCAAACTTCTTTATTTGTTTCTACTTTTCAAATTATTAGCTTTAATATTTATAAACTATCCAGTATATAGGCGTTTTTTTCGCCATATATATTTTAAATTCATTATTTTTTTTACTAAAAGTAATTAAAATAATAATAATCACAGATTTGTTAGTCAACAGATTATGTGATGTTAAAACACCATATAGCTCAGTGAGCACAATAATTGCACTTAAATGAACAACAGGGTTTTATTTTCACAAAGATATTTGGTTGTACTACTTCCTGCGAATAAATAAACGTATGAATAATACCAAAACATATAATATGTATGTTTCTATATATACACATCTACAATTTTAAAAAAATCTATAAGAACAAAAATAAATAAAGAGAGAAAACTGTCACATCAATTGACTGAGTGCACATTGTGTATGAAAGATGAGGAAATGGCTGAAAGAAAGATGAGTATGATAGTACTCATACAGAGATGCACATATAAAATTTATATCGAAAGATATAAATATTACGATTTAAATTCATGTATTTTTGATTGTAAATTAATTTAAAAACTAAATTACTTCCAACTAATAGATGAATGTTTTTTTTGACTTAAAATAAATAATGCAATAAAGTTTCCATTGTCAGAATCAACAATTCTTATATAAATTGTTTTATGAATCCAAATATATATGGCTACTTAAATCTATCATAAAAATAAATAAATATAGTATTTGAACTCTTAAATACTAAATTAATATAAACAAAAATCTGTTGCTGTGGGGAAAATGCAGTCATGGCAATTGGTTCTAAGGCTTTTTGAATGATGTGAATCATTGAATAATAGAGAACAATATATATATATTGATTAAAATTATTTTAAGACAGGCACAAACGAGCGCGCGCACACATAGTATATATATATAAAGATAGATAGATAGAGAGAGAGAGAATTGTATGCATATATGACTATAAAGTGTTTCAGTTAATTAAAACAAAGATAATTAGTACAAAATAAAAAGACAATAAATAAATAATAAAAAAATACAAATCTTTTTTTTTACATTGCACTTCTAAATGTTTAAAAATCATTTGTTAAAGAATGCTAAAAGATTTTTAGAGATCCTTTTTTTTTTCAAAAGAAGTTACAGTATTAAAAAGTAGTCTTAAAAAAGGGAGCAAGCTTAAACAAATTTTTCTAATACTCACATAAATTTCTTTAACAAACTAAAGCAATTTTCAAAAGAAATTAAAAATGTTTTAAATTTTGCATAATCTACCTGTACAATGTTATTAACATTACGTCTATATTTATGTACAATTTTTGCATAGGGGTGGTGAAATTGATGATGATAAATTATAAGACATAATAACTAAATGACAGTATAATACAAATTTTATTTTTTTACTAATTTCTAGTTTTTTATTACATATTTTTTCAATAAAGATAGCATGAATCAGTGGATGATGAAATTGTGGGTGCAATAGCTTTATGGTATTTGAAAAATTTAAAAATGAAATAAGATATTTTGGCAAGCAAAAATTAATTTAAAATATCTGGTATTACTCTAAACATATTTCAAAATTTAAAATATTTAATTTATGAGTTAAGCACTTTAAATTTTAAAGTATATGAAAAAAAGATTAATTAAAAAAACAGTAATATTTTGGCGAGTAATTCATTTAAAATTGCTGTACAGTTTTAAAATAATCTTTTATAATCTTGACTCTTAAAAAAGTATGCGCTTTTGAAGATTATCTTCATATTTTGGGAAACTCTAATGAATTATTAAAATAAATTCAGTTTTCTAGAACTCATAAAATATATAATTATTCAAAAAATATTTGAACATGTTGATGAAGCATTTATAAAAATTAAAAGTAAAAATATAACACCTTTTGTATTTATTAATATACATTTAAATACTTAAATATGTATATACAAAAAAAGCTATGTATATATTCTTTTTGAATGATTAATGGAGAAACATTTATTCACTTATTGGACAATTTAAAAAATATTTTCTATATATAAAGCTAAAGTAATACAGTATAAAAACAGCAAACAAAAAGAAGATATTACCCAGCAGATCAATCAACTAAGAGTTAATCAGGAGTTAAGGTTTTCCTTTTTTCTCTAATCTAAATTATTAAACAGTGACTAATTGGATTGATTATAAACTAACTATCTGAAAAAAAATCAAGCTTGCTTATACCTAAAAAATGTTCATGTTTTACTTGTTTGGAATTGAATTCTAGGTAATGACATGGCAGACAAAATATGGTAATTACTACTGAAAAGTTAATGTGAAAGATGGATATGTTGAACTATTGTTTCAAGTGTTCACATTTTGTTAACTATGTTGAAAACCTTAAACTTTATTTCCCACAATTCAGTAGTAATCATTTGTTTGAATGGGTTGAGTAGCATGGTTGAAGAGATAATAATTTATTTTTTCTCTATATACTGTAATTATTAAATAAAAAATAAAGTGGAATTTGTAAAAAAAAAAAAATAGCATTCGAGTACTTATCAGGTTTTGAGATGATACAGAGGATGGTGTAATGCAGTTGGTGGTGGATCCAGTTATAAATATATCATAAATATTGAGTTTATTGCATATTAAAAAAATTAGCCAATCAAAAATCGCAAAATGAAAACTATATGAATGAAGAAGATCAGGATTTGATTGCAGAAGAAAGTTTACGAGCAAGCTGTGAAGAAGATAGTCTAAAAAAAGAGGATAATATAAAGAATTTTTATATGGATAATGGTGATTCAGATAATGAAAAATATAAACAAATGGGGCAAAAGCAGATTAACGATAAATTAAAAATTTATGAAAAGAGTACTGCAATATCACAACAGTTAGATATTATTAGAGAAGATGAAAAATAATCAAAAGTAGATGAAAAACAGCCAAAATCAAGTGAAATAAAAGATTGAAAAAAATATATATAAAATGGCCAAACTGAATCAAATGTAATTGAATATTGAAAATAAACAAAAACAGATGAAATTAATGATGGAAAAATGTTTTGAGCAAAATATTTAAAAATTACAGCATAAAATAGTAGAAAGACAAAAAGAGATGAAACAAGTGTTCCTAAAAATGGACAGACAGATAAATCAGAATATTAAAGATGAAGATAATGAATTAAAGTTATTAGAAAAATAAAAATGAAGCAACAATAGATTCAAATAAAAAAACAAATGGCAGAAAATAAACATGTTGAATTAAACAATATGTAAATGATAAACTAAAATAAAGTGAAAAGTTGAAATTGAACAAGAACAGGTTCAAATAATAGACTAAATGGTAGAATATAAATCAGATATCTTAAAATAAGATGTAGATGAGGAACTAAAGTTAAGAGAGGTTGAAATTGAATAAAAACAGGTTCAAATAATAAACCAAATGATAGAAGATGGACCGGATAGTTTGCAACAAGAGGAAGATCAACTAAAACTATATGAAGAAAAAGCAATTTAACAAGAACAATGAGAAATAAAAGATCAAATGATCAAAGATAAACCTGTTGAATTAAAACAAGAGAATGATAGTAAACTAAAACTATTAAAGGAAATTGAAAGTGAGCAAGAACAGGTAAAACTAAACTTTCAAATGTGATAAGATAAGCCTGATGTCTTAAGTCAAAGATCAGATGGATCATAAGATTGGGATAAAATGATACTAAAAAGATAAAATCAAAGGGATTAAAAGTTAGTGTATTTCCCAAAACAAATAGAATCAGAGTCAATACAAAAATTGAATGAGGACTTGTCTTCCAAACTGATCAATGTTTTGGTTTAAAAAATTCAACAGCCTGAATTAAATATCAAACTTGTGCATAACAAACTTTTTGCTTATATATTAATATGCATATGGATGTGTAGGATTTGTAGAGAACTGATCAGAAGAAAAATACTAGTGAACATTAATTTTGTTTAGCAATGATAAAAAATAAAAGACAATATTCTCACACAACAGTTAAGATTTCTCCATAATTATCACAAAAGAAAAATCATCCAGATAAAAATAAATTTCAAAACATTACAAAGAAACATTATAAGAAGCACCAATAAGCTGATTGAAAAGATTACAAAATGCCAGACGGACAAGAAAAAAAGTTTAGATACAATTATTTTTGTTGTGTTGTTTTTTTTTTGGTTAAAAGTTTGAGAATTTGAAATGAATAATGTCTTATTCATTTCAGTATCAGTCATGTGGTCTTCCACATGGTTGTGAGCTCTTTACAAATTTGTGAGGGATGCTAATAAATATAGCATTCAGAAATTTTTAAATATATAAAATAGAACAAATGTTTTAAAATAATATGTATATTCAAATATTAAAATTATTAAATGTCATATTGTAAAATAATATTAAATAATGTGGATAGGTTTTTTTTTTAAATGTTTAAATTTAAGAGAAGCTTGCAAATTATATAAATTATGTTAAAACTTTCTCTTATCAAAGAATGTATGAAAGATATTGTAAAACAATTTATTTAAGAAATAGATTTTAAATAATTAAATTAAAAAAGATTAAGCCTGTTTGGATATGAGGTTCAAAAACAAAAAAAAATATTCAGACAATTTAATAATTACAGTGATTTTCAAGTTCAATCAATCAAGTAATGAAAGTGCTTTTAAAATTCTTATAATTAAAATAAAAAGAGATTAGAAAAGTGTCAAAAATAAGATATTAAAATTTCAAAAACAAAGTTATCAAAAGTTGTGAAAAATGTGGTTTGTGAAAAGTGTAATTAAGGTGTTTAAAAACAAAAAGTAAAATTTATATAAAGAAGTTTTTTTTAAGAAGTCAATCTGGATTCATGATTTAATCAAGCTACAATAAAATATGGATTCTAACTTTATTCACATTGCTTTGAGCCTTTATTATGCTGACTGAATAGAAGAGGAAAACTATTGACAGCTGAAATCTACTCTAGATCACTGACAGATCTAAACAAAACACACTTTTGAATGAATCTCTAATTAAAATAAAAAAAAATCAATGCTTAAACCTTAAATTTCAAAGACGGGAGATTGTTAAAGAACATTTGGCAACTTACAAATGAAATCAATTATTATTTACAGCACAGGTGAAATTGGACTCTGGCTGTAGAACTTTTGCTTTGTAAGTAAAAAAATAAAACTGCATAAATCATTATTCTAAAGTATTATTAACCATTTTAAAGTTTTATTTTAATTTATATTTAATACTAAAAACTATATTTTGTATTATGAATTAATTAAAACTAGAAGTGAAAATTGTTTTGTTTTGTTTTTTTAAATAAAAAAAGAGAAGTTAGTTGTGATTTAAAGCACTGAAGTTAAAAAAAAAAAAAATTGCTTCACCTCATTATTATATATATATTATGATTTGTTAACATTTTTTTTTAAAAAAAGTTTTAATATAAAATTGTCAGATAAATAATGAAAGGTGTATTAAAACAAATGTGCGTGCTTGTAAAATAGTTAAAGCATTCAAGTGAAAAGAAAAAAAGAAAAAAAATGAATGTAATATAATTAGTGGTACTTAAGTTAAAAGTTTATTTTGAAATTTGATCAAATCCATTTGTACATGTATGTACTCTTGTATTAATAGCAGTGCTAAATTTTATGTATGTTCGAACTTATTATGTACATGCAATTATTAGATCATTATTAAATGGTTTATTATATACAATATCTATATGAGGAATTTATTCATGGCTTTGTTTTATAAATTTGCAGTCACATTGACACACTTCAGAACATAGGGATTGAATTCAAAGAACCACTTCTCATAAAGTGAAATTTGGACCTAAAGTGGTCATTTCCTAGAGTTATCATTGAAAGAAAGGTGTATTGGTTCAAATTATTTCATATTTGATATATGTATGCGACTGTTATGAAGCTTCTGATAAAAGTAAATGTGTTATATTTGTGAAGTTGGTCACATAAAGAGTTACATTTAGAGTGTATTAAAGGATAGGAGTTTATTGTGCAGCAAATGTGCTCAATCATAAAATTTATTATTATTATTATTATTATTATTATCATCATCATCATCATCATCATCATCATCATCATCATTATCATTATGATTATTATTATTATTATTATTATTATTATTATTATTATTATTATTATTATTATTATTATTATTATTATTATTATTATTATTATTATTATTATTATTATTATTATTATTATTATTATTATTATTATTATTATTATTATTATTATTAAATTGTTTGTAAAGCTGACAGAGGTATAAAAGTTCACTATCATATAATGTTTTTTCAATGGTGGCAAGTTGTAACTTTTTCATTTGACATTTCTAAATCTTTTGACTTCCTATTTTTTATAAGTTTGATGGTAACTGCAATAGAGACCAGGTATCAATAAATGTTGTGTGATTTGTTATTCTTTTATCTCTTTCACATATACTATCCAGTTTATTTTTGAATGTGTTCGGGTACCTTCTTGGATTATTATTGTACATGAATTTACACCTTGTACACACCATAAAACATAGAGAATGAATACACTAATTCTTATTTCAGCAAAAACTCCTTTTATGAATGAGGCAAATAGGCATTCCATATTTATTTTTTTATTTTTGAATAGTGTATTTATTATTAAACGGATGCTATTTAGTCCTAGACATGAGAAAAAATATGATCCTGTGTTTCTGAGTCTCTGTGACAGAGGTTACATAAATTGTCTACATTTTGACAGTTCCTTCTATATTTCAAAAAATGTTGTATGGGTAGAGAGAGAGTCAAGGTTAATTTTAAGAAGAAAATCAAAATATTTTGGTTCAAGTGACCAGAATTTAAATTTATGGCATAGTTGTCTATTGGTGATATTAAGTACAGTTTTTTCATCAATTTGTGATGGCTGTAAAAGCAAATGTATTTCCCAGTACTTAAATTTATTTTGAGGTGGATTGAAATTCAAGTTTTTTATAGATAGTAATGGTGCAAGTAGTGTCTTCAGGAATCCTTGTAAAGGAGGTGGTTTATCTGTGGGGGTGATTTTACAGGCTATTTGTAGATATGGGAATTTCTGTGCACATGCAGAGATTATGTTTAGCATTTTTTGGATTCTGAGGGTGTAAATTGAATGAAGTCCCAGACCATTTTGTGAGAGTGAATTTCTTAGCTGTTTTACTGATATTGAGATTACTTTTTTTTCCCCACAAGAGTTTTCTACAAAGTGAGTTTATTTTATTAGTGAATGCCTTAGTATAAAGTATTGTTGGGGTGTAATAAATAATTTTTGTCATGATTAACATATTAAAAAGTGCTATCTTTGTGTACAGTGAGAGGTAGGCTTTTGTTAGTGAATTGATTATACTTTCTACTTTAGTTACAAAATTTTTTTGTATAAGTAGTCTCATTGGTGAATGACACAAATAAAAATGGAAACCAAGAAATGGATTAGGTTTACCTTTAAAATGTTTTGTTATATTGCTGCCAGTGAAAATTTGCCAGGCACAAGATTTCTCCATGTTAAATGTTAATTTATATTCATTTATATAATTGGAAAGTATCTTTATAAGTTTAGGAATGTGTTTTTGAGATGTCAAAAAAATTGCAAGATCATCAATGTAAGCTATACATGAGATGTTAGTATTTAAGCAGGGTACATAAATTCCAGGTAATTCATTCTCTATGATTTTAATTAGGGGATTTATGTAGGCAGTAAATAAGGCACTAAGAGGGGATCCTTGTGGGATGGATTGATGAGGTACTATTGGTGGTGAAGTTTTTCCATTTAGAGTAATGTATATTTCACGGTTTATTAATAGGTTAGCAAGTAGATTTAGGTAGGCTTTTGGTACTATATATTGTTCTAGAGTTTTCAGTAGTGTATTTATTGGTATTGTGTCAAACGCTGCTTCTATGTCTAGTTGAACAACTATAGGACTGTATTTTTTGTTGTTTCTTCTTGTTTCTATAGTTGATTTGAATAGAAAAGCTGCCTGTCCAGTTGAAGATTACTTTTTAGAAAATTGCATTTTTGATAGTTTCGGTATAATATATCGCTCTATTTTGTCTTTAATTACTGATTCTATAATTTTTATTCCAAGGGAGGACATTGAAATTGGACATAAGTTTGTTATTGATGAAACCATTTCTTTTTTTTTTTCATAAATGGTACAAGCGATATTTGATAAAGACCTGGTATTCTATATATGTCTTTAGTTAAAAAATTTGTAAGGTTAGACATATACTGAGCTGTAATTTTATTAAGATGAGAATATACAAACTTGGGAATCCCATCTATTCCAGGATGGCATGAATCTGGCATTGACTCTATTTTTTGTACAAAATCATTAGAAGCAAATTGAATTTCTTTTTCTATGTCTTTAGTTAAAAAATTTGTAAGGTTAGACATATACTGAGCTGTAATTTTATTAAGATGAGAATATACGAACTTGGGAATCCCATCTATTCCAGGATGGCATGAATCTGGCATTGACTCTATTTTTTGTACAAAATCATTAGAAGCAAATTGAATTTCTTTTTCTGGTCTACTGTATAAAAGTTGTGATGGATCTAAGGGAGGATTTTTTTGAAATTTATCTTTAAAAAATGAAAATAATTGCTCCAACATGAAATCTCCACAAACAGTATGTGATTGTATTTTTATGGCTGATGGTACTTGAACTGCAGAGGGGTGACCTAATGCCCATCTGATGTAATTTCTGGTTAAGATGTGAGGCTTGTTTAAGTATACTTTTCTTTTTTTTGTGGCAATATATTCTTTAAGCTGTTCTGAAATTGATTGATATGTTTTTTTTAATGCTACTAATCTGGGGCGATCATAGTTAGATTGTGATGTTGTAATAATTTTTTTATAAGTGTCATCCATAAGGTTTAAAAGTTTAGTTGGGGATGGTGTAGTCCTGGTAAGATGGTTAATATTAAATGATAATATATTGACAAATGCACGCCATGTTTGGACTGGGTCCATTTGTATACTTTTTATCTTATGCAAATAGATATATATTTCTGAGAAAAGTAATTCTGGAGTGTGTGATGGAAGAAGAACTCTGATGGTTCTTCCTGCGGCATGATCAGATAGAGGGGAGTTCTTTAGAAAAATGTTCATCATGTTATGCAATGATGGGGAATAGAAGACTAGGTCAATCACTGAAGAAAATCTTCCATTATTAAATGATACAGCTCTCTCTGGCAGAAATCTTCTTCCACTCATCATGGAAAATGACAGATGATGAAGCCATTTATTGGTAAATTTTTCGTATGGCATGTTAAAGTCCCCTATAAGTAATACTGGATGTGCTGTGTTCACAAATTTGGAGTTCAGAATTAGGATTAATCTATTTATAATGATGGGGCCTGGAGGGATATATACAATTGCAATGTTTAGTGTTATACCTTTGTGGTGAAAAGTGATAATTAGTATGTGCGCGTCAATATATAATATTTTAAAAGAGTTGAATGGGCAGTTTTTATCGATGATGATTCCTGTTCCTGCTGATGGTGTGTCAGATGTATTTGAAAAAGCCGTAAGTCCTTTGCTATTTAGTTTGTTTGGTGGATTAATTTGCGATCCACTGTAAATTTTTGTTTCTATGACACCGAGTATGTATGGTTTAACAAAGTCATACCATTTAGTAAGAAGATCAATTTTTTCAAGAGAGTTTAACCCTCTGACATTAAAAACTCCTATATTAAGTTTCATTTAGTGTGTGTTTATTCTATATATTATACAAGTCTATATCAGTTCTTAATTGAATATAAAAAAAAATAATCAATAATAAATGCGAGCAAAAACTCATATTGACAAATTAAAAAAGACAATTTTACTATATATGATGATGATGATGATTATGATGATGATGATGATGATAATAAGAAGAAAAAGAAGTTGTATTATAAGATTTAATTGAAAAATTAATATTTTAAAATTAAACAAAAGAAACCATGGTCCCTTTATGAATAACTATTGTTTTCCACTATGTGTGTGAATTTTTTTTTTAAAAAAAGAAAGGAAAAAAGAGAAACGGTAATAAGAGAAATGGTTTTATTGAAAAAAAAGAAAATTATATGTCTAACAATTATAATATTTTGTAATGAATTATTGTTTTGCTATTGATTTAAATAGAGTGTTAACATTTTTATATGTAATACTGTCTAGTCTGCATATTTATTCCATGTTTGTCCATTTCATTGGGATTAACTTATATTTTATAAGATCTAGCCTGGTATTGCAAATAATGGCTGTGTAGCAGTCATCATCATTATATTAAAAAAAATATTTTCAAAGTTTATGTAAATATATATGCATAAAAAAATATATGCCAGTTTATTTCCTGATGTTTAATGTCAGGTGGTGCCTTAAACAATTATTATAAATTTAAATTATTTAAACATACCTTAACTGAGCATTACAATATATAAATAAAAGGAAATGTCCATTATAGAATAATTATTGAAATAAAATTGGAATAAAATAATGAATTACAACAGTGATAATATATTTTATAAATAATTAAAAAAACTATAACCTCTTTCTTGCAATGGTTTGTTACCAATTTATAACTTAATAAACTATCCTCTCTTGTAACATACAAATCAAAATATTTAATTGTTTTATTCTGTTCTTTTTTAACAGACCATTTCAAATCATTTAACTTGTTTAACTCATCCACAAGACAATTTGTACTATCTTCATGTCTACAAATAGAAACATCATTAACATTCATTTTGTATATATTAATATTTTCAAAATTACATATGAAAATTTTCTCTTCAAATATAGACAATGTGAAATAATTTATGCAACTATAGCCAAGCTCATGAGCCACTTTAGACATTTAGTAATATTTATCTTCAAAAAAAGCAACAATGGTACTTTAAATAATCATAAAGAATCTATAACGAATTTTATAATGTAATAAATAATATAAACTTTACAATTTTCAGTATACCAATACATGTTTAAATAAAAGCTATAGATAGTGTCATGTCATAAGATAACTATAGTTTTTATTTATTTATATATTGGTATATTAAAAATTGTAGAAATAATTCCAATGTTTTATTTTGTTTTAATATTTAAAGTGTATGGCATTATGCCTCAATAGTGTATATGAGATGAAGCATTAATAAATCATAATTTCTTTTTATTTATTTATTTTATTAACAAGTTAATAATATAGTAATATAAAACTCTTACAAAAAAAATATTGAATGAAGATTTCAAAGTATAATAAATATAATATATAACATAATATATAATAATTAAATTAAAAACATAATAATAATAATAATAATAATAATAATAATAATAATAATAATAATAATAATAATAATAATAATAATAATAATAATAATAATAATAATAATAATAATAATAATAATAATAATAATAATAATAATAATAATAATAATAATAATAATAATAATAATAATAATAATAATAATAATAATAATAATAATAATAATAATAATAAAATAATAATAATAATAATAATAATAATAATAATAATAATAATAATAATAATAATAATAATAATAATAATAATAATAATAATAATAATAATAATAATAATAATAATAATAATAATAATAATAATAATAATAATAATAATAATAATAATAATAATAATAATAATAATAATAATAATAATAATATAACCAATGATGTAAAGATTTTTAAAAGTCAAATAACTGGTGTTAGTTAAATGCAAGTAACATTCTTTCATAAACATATTAAATAATTTGGAACCATTACAATTAAGTTGCTTCTGACTGAAAGTGGTAAGAAAATTTGGTAGAGTTAATTGATACTTAATAAATAACAATGTATTTATAACATAATATTTAGAATCTAAACATGATTTTCTACAATATATATTAAGAATTGCTTTATATAAGAATAAATGAACAATGCCCAGTATTCTATGAGTTCCATAAATATCTCTAACAGATGTGATATAAGATCTGCCAAAAATAATGTGTACTGTATGATTCTGTAAATAGATAAAGTAGATATTGCAAAACAGGAACAATCATCCCAAACATAAATATTATAACATAATATGCTTTGATAACAAGAAATATAAATAGGAATTAAGGTTGATCAGATAGTTTACATAAAATAACAAAGAAAGACAATAATATTTAACCAAGATAATATAGAATCAATAAATACAGTTAAATAACAATAACTATTACAAATGAAATATTACCACAAGTATTACTGCAATGCAAAAAATAATTATTACAAATAATAATATAAAAAGAATATGGAATACATTTATAAGAAATGTGTATAGCTTTTGATGTATCAAATTATCTAATAAATTTTTAAAAGCTATTTTTAAAATATAAATAAATCATCATCAATTATTTTTTTGAAGATAAGTATATAAAACTGTAGCACAAGACAAATAACATTGTCTACAAAACAATAAATTTTTGATTCTAAATCTAATGAAAATATATCAATTATGAAGTTTAAAACAAAATAGGAGCCAGGACAAAACTATGTGATATATTATAATTAATTATAGTAAAAGAATTGATAGCACCAGAAATACTCATTGTCAGATTCCCATTTTTTAATAACTTGCAAGACAAAAAGCAATAAGACAATTAAAAACATAAGAATTAAGATGTTTAAGTAAAAGTTTATGAGATACAGAATTTAATTCTTTAGATAAGTCTAAAAATATAGTAACAATGTAAGTCATTATCTAGGGATGATATCAAATTATGCACATTATTATAAATAGCATCCTATGTGCTTCTATTAAAATATGCTAATACTTAGACAATATATTATTTTCAAATGAAAATGGCATTATTTTGTTTTTAACCACTATTTCCAATAGTTTAAAAATCACAGAAATAATAAAAGTATATATCAAATTATCAAACAATAAAAATACTCATTTTAAAAAATAGCCATCATAATACATACTTTCAAATATTTGGGAAATGATTCAGACCATAAAGAAATATTAAATAAAGAAACAAGAACAGATATGAAAACAATATTCAACAATCAATCATATAAGACAACTGAAATGTAGTAATATCCTTATATAAAAAGAAATTATGGCAAAAAGATGGCTAAAAGAGAAATCTTGAATTGGCACACTATCTATTGAGACATATGAAAAAATGTTATTAAACAAATGTGCAATATATATTTTTTATTATTTTGAAATTTCTACATATAACCCTTGTGTTTTATAAATTTAATTTTCTTAGACAAAAGCTTCTTTATTAAAAAATTAATTAATTTCCATTTCAAAGAAATCTTTTTATCAATAATTTTTTTTTCATATATTGAAATTTTAATTTCCACATATAAGAGATTTCATTACAGTATTTAATTTTTGTTAATTCACTAAATTTTTACCCTAGAATTGTAAATAATTTTTTGATCAATCTTTTCAACTGAAATATCAGTTATCCATTTTGACATGATCTGATATTGCTTGTCAATTTAAAACAAATCAGAAATCACAGATATTGTAATTAAAGATTTACAAATATCTAGAAATTTTAAAAATGCAGAATCAACATCTTTCTAAGCAAAAATATTATCCTAATCTGATTAGTTAATAACGTTTTTTAGTTTATTATAATTTATTAACATGCAAATGAATATTTATCTATTGCCTACAATTAAATAATTTTAACACAATTGCAAAATCATCTGAAGTAAAAACTTTTAAGTAAAGACAGTTCATATTTTAAATACTAGTTTAATCTTACAGGCATATAATCCAATATGAATTGAAAAAAAAAGTTATATGTGTAGATGAAAAGATAGTCTGATTAAAACTATAACTATATTATAAATTCAAATAATGTGTAATAGTCTTATATAGTATATCAGTTAAGTCTATGTTCATGTCACCATAATTGCTACTCAAGAAAAGTTCAGCAATAAAATCTAGGATAACATTCATATAACAACATCAGTAAAAATAAACTGAGGAAACCCTATATTAATCAAAATACATTCCACAAAAATAAGTGTTAGAATAATTATAATTAATAGTTATTTAATAAAAAGTAATGCACTTTATGAACATAAATGATTATGTGAAGAAAGATTGCTTGAATATCCATCCAGAATATATAATTATTGTTCCTCCAAGGAAATCCAACATTCAGTTGTATTTATTTAACCAATTTAGTTCATATAGAGTAGATCTAATACTTCATATGTTACAATAAGCCACTAAAACATTATATAATCACCATTTCCTATGCTTGTACAAGCTGTCAAAACAGTAGCAAACTTTCCATACAGTAGTGCCAACCAGTGCAAGCGATATGCATAAAATCTCTATCTAGTGCCTACTCATCAAATATCCTCAAACTAGTTTCTAACTTATGGCATTCATTAGTGAGGAGATGAAGAGTTAAATTTGATTCAAAGATCTAGATGTAGTGCTCTTAGATCCACAAACTAGAAACTAGTCTGGGGATATTTGATGAATACGCATTAGATAGAGCTTTTATGTACAAGACTTCTTGCATCCACTTATTATTATGGCTTTTACTAGGTGGTACTACAGTATGGAGAGTTTGTTATTGTTCTAAAAAAATTGCTTCAGACCTCATTTTAAAAAATAAATATCAGAAAGGTACAAACTCCATTTTATTTATAAATAAAATATGTAACAAATTCAAATCATTCCTTATATAAAGACAAATCTTTACATTGTCACACTAGACAATCATAAAAAGTAGTTTACTATGATATAGTTTAATGTGATATCATTAAATGGATGATCTCTACAAACATTGCATCTCTGGACCTGTTTTCTCTCATAGATATTCATCTATAGGTAGCTTCTAATGCTGAACACATATAACATAAACGTTTATTATATCACATATGTAATATAAAATTTCCGTTTCTAGAAAACAATTCATTACATTTCATAAATAAGATCGTTTTATAAATAAATTTGTAATAAAAAAAACAATTAAGATTAATAGAAAAGTCAGAATTTTATAATAAAAATAATAATGAAATATATGTTTAACTTAAATTGGCAAGATCAGAGCTAGAAATTAATAAATAAAATAATAAATAAAAACAAGATAATATATAAATATTGATGAGTAAACTAAATATATAACATTATCAATAATGAAATGTAAATTTAAGAATGTGTTTGATAGATTATCAAACATATATTTGTTTGTTTGGTGATGTGCGTGTGTCTATGTTTGTTTGTTCTTAAATAAATATATATTACTGTCTTTATAAAAAACATGTCATAAAATAAAAGATTAAATATGCTAGTATTGTTTAGTTGTTTTTGAATAAAATAACTGATGAAAAAAACTAATGATAAGCAAAGATATAAAGAAGCAATGAAAAAATAAATAATAAAGAATGATAGGATATTAAAGTAAATTAAAGTATTTTTTTCAGAGATTTATGTACAACTGTTTATCAACAGAACTTATGAAGGAATAAAAGCCTAGAACTGAGTTACTAGCCTAAATGATCCTAAAACTATCTACTCATCTGTTCATAGCCATCTTGTAAGCTTATTTAATTTAAAATAAAAAATCTAAAAACTCTAATTAATGCTATAAATTACTGCACATAGATGCTAACTGCCTAATCATAATTATCCAGTTCCAAGGATGGTATATAAACATTATAAACATGTACCTGTCTAAGAACCTTGAAATGGTTATTAGAGTAATACATACTATAAATTCAGTATTACGAACAAGCCCATTTCCAATCATTTTGATTGGATATTTCAACCACACCTACAATCAGTTTCAATCAAAATACATCAAATGTATAAATCTCCCAGTAACAAGTGGAAGAAGTCTATTTACTGAAGATGCCTTCTCCTTTTATACAAAAAAGACGAAGTCTCTCATAGATCTGGTATACTTCTCACCTTCTCTGACTTCGACAATAGAAGCTCACCTCTGGCCTACAGTTTTCTCTAACTATCTGGTGCTAGAAATCAAGGTTGGAGGAAAGATGCTTCCAATTACAAACTTACCTTGAACAAAAAGAATGCTGACTAGATAGCACAACCCAGCTAATATCAGAGGCCTACATAGCATTTCATCATCTTCAGATACTAACTTTACTGGCAACTAATGCATGGGTGAATTTTGTAAACTTACTTGAAGAATTGATCAATAACTGTACATAAAAAACAAAAGGCCTAATAAGAATGATGGGAGAGTTGGAAAATATAGCCAGAGAATTAAAACAATTACCAATAGATGCACAAAATATACCTAACATATTGTCACTGAAATCTAGATACAAGTTTATCCAAAGTGCTATTGCTGAATACTTCTCAATCAAAAGAGCTCAACAGTATCTACACCATCAGCACTGCTGGACTAGAGGATACCTACGATGGGCCCTAGGTTCAAACAGGAAATCCAAGGCCGCATGTTTAATAATGGTACGAGGATTTAACTACTCTGGAGTTTCCAATCTAGACAAGATTCAGGAATTTTATTTCAAGAAATTCCAACCCCTGGGTATGTACAATCTGCAGAAAAAATTTGTGACAAAAGATATTCCCCCTTCACAAAACTACTGAAACCAGAATTCTGCAGAGACTAGAAGCCTTACCAGATAGGACACACCCTGGCCTGCCTGGAATCCCCAAATTCCTGCTACGTCATTTACAGTAATTCACACTTCCAATAATCAAGAGAATGGTGGACTATATTGCAGAAGACAACAGAGAAATTATAGATATCTGTCCAATAGCCATAGTTCCCCTAATAAAAAAAATGGGAAGCCCCACATGACTTGGAAAACCTGTGTTCCATATCAATGGTACCCCTGATGGTAAAGATTATAGAAGGACTTATAAAGGAAGATATTCAGGAATTTATCATTGGCAACTCTCAGCTTATCAATTTGCAAAGAAAGGATGCTCGACTGCCGATGCTATCAGTCGTTTTTGCCTCATTATAGATCAAGTTCACAGGAAAAGAAGGTCCCAGCCAGTCGCAGTACAACTGGACTTTGCCGGAGCCTTTGATTGTGTCAGGATAGATGTGCTGCTTGGTGTACTGGAGGATCTCCCAAGTGCCCCCGGCATACCTTCAAATGATTGAAAACCTGCAAAACAGCGAGGTTTGCCTCTCATTGGATGGCAGAGATGTCCCAGGATTTAGGCCCAGTTTTTCCATCCTTCAGGGCTTGCCACTAAGCGCACTTCTCTTTGGAGCTTATGTTAACCCATTATTGTTAAGCATTGATGCTTCCTTTCCTGGAACTGCAATTCCATTGCTGGGAGAAAACATCAGACACATCATCTATATGGATGATGTGGTGGTGTTCCTCTCATCACAGAGTGAGATTGCAAGGCTCAAAGAAATCCTAGATCAATTTGCAACTGACACCAGTCTGTGAATTAATGAAGGCAAATCATCCATGTGGTCAATCCTGACAGGGAAGCAAGTCCCGAGTAGACCGAGAGTGTCCCCTCAGAAATTTCTGGGTTTTCAGTTGTCCGATCCACCATCAGTCATGAGGAAAAATTTAGAGATCTCACTATTCAACAAAATTGAAAAAACCATGTCATCACTATCCAAGATATATTTATCACTGTTGGGTAAAGTCACATTACTGAACTCAGTAGTTCTTCCCAAAATCATCTACTACCTAGCAGGATTTGCCCCCACAACAATGTTCATAAAAAAAAGTGGAGATGCTATGCAGAAGACTATGCTGGGGAGGGAAGGCTGCTGTTATTAGTTTAAAACAATTGCAGAAACCAAAACCATTGAAAGGTCTGGCACTACACTCTATTAAGCTATTTCTAATACAAAGAGAACACAACATAATTACCAAATTACTTCATGACAATCCAAAAATGAAATGTCCAATTCCTTCAATAAAGGTCGAACCAACAACAGACAGACCACCCCCAAAACTTAAAAGTCTATGGATTCAACAACAAACTACCTTAGTAGTTGAGAGCATTAAAACCTCAAGTACTTTATTTAATGCTAAACTCACATACTGGGAAGTCTACCAAGCAGTTTTTCAGGAGAAAAATAAAGCTGTCTGCTTACTCCCCATACAAATTCCCAGATTTATAAAGCTAAAAAAATTTTAAAAACTAGAACCAAAACATGTGGACTTCCTGATAAAAATCAACCTGGGGGTACTACCCACTGTGGCCTTTCTGTGCCACCAGAGAGGATACAATATTAACATGATCTGCTTCTTATGTAATAAAGATGAGGAGACAATGGATCACATTCTTACTCATTGTGAAGCATGGAAGAACTTCCAAAAAATAATTTTAAAAAGAGTGGTCAAACTCAAACAGGCCCAAGTAGCACTAAAGCTGGCCCTGAAAAAGGGCATGTTCGGTACAATAACATTGGCAACTTTTATAAACTTTGCCATCTGGACCATTGGGCGCAAAATAACTTTTCAAAAAGAACTGGACCAACTAGCAGAAGATGTCTTGCTTAACCTTCTTAAAAAAACAAAAGAAAAAGACAAGAAATCATGTATATCCTGGTTGGCTGAAGAAACCTGGGGTCAAGTGAATTTATAACATTGATTAACATTAGTGGGGAAAAACAATTGCTAACAAATTATCTCAAGTTCATCACTGATAGCCACTAGACCACTCTGATGCCAGTGAAAAAAGGCCAAAATGCAAAGACAGGGAGAAAGAAAAAACCACAACTTTTGTCTAGAAGTATGATTGTAATGTGAAACCAGAACAATCCCAAGCCAACAAAATAATAAAAACTTTGAAATTGTTGTTATCCACAAATGGGAACTCAAATGATAACCTTTAATCATTGTAAATAACTTTCATTGTAAACAACTAATTGTGAATAAAGTTTGTTTGAAATGAATGCTATAAATTATGAAGACTAAAATTTTATACTAGAAAAGGGATTGACTTAAAGTGCAATATACAACTTAATATTAAACTACAAGAAAACCTATGAAACCTTCATCATCAAGGAATTTACATTTAATAAAAGAAAAATATCTCCAGACTACAAAATCAAACTATTTAAATAATTAGATAAAATCTGCCAATATTTTTTGAAAATACAAATATATTTTTTAGTTGCTTATGTTATGTCATTGAACTATTACTGACATGATGTAAATGTTATGAAGACAATATTTTGGATTGTTATTTACATGAACAAAATTAACATATATGTAAATACAATAACAATCAATAAGATTTTATGTTGCGCTTATTTATTTTTATTATTTTATAGTTAGATGTTGCATCTTATCTGATATCATATATGTATGTAGAGAATTTTATTTGTATTTGATGCAAGCAAAATAGAAAAGGAAAAAATTAAAATTACTTAAAATAAAAATAGAACATATTACTAAAAAGTAGATAGTAAAAAAAAGATTAAAGAGTTTTTCAAATTCTGATAATTTATAGCAATCTTGATCAAATTGATTAGAATTGTTTCCAAAATTGAATTATTAAGTATATTGTGAATACATTATTATTCATAGTTAGCTCTTTATTAGTTCTTATTAGATGTCATATATTTAAAATATACAAGTTTTTTGTTTCAATATGCTAGGATACTATTATATGTCGAAAGTAAAAACAGTTGGTAGTTGATTTGGTTCATTAGTCGATTAATATAAAAAATAAATGCAAAAAGAATATTTGTATGACAATAATGATAGTTGGATAGACAATAAAATAAGTTAGAAGATATTAGGTCCTCAAATATATATAACTGTGGATGTAAAAGCACACCTGCAAAATATTAATCCTTTGATTGTCATCAATTAAAGATATTAAGTGCAAAAGCAAGTTTTTGCACATATACCATTTATCCAAAATGAATGCATATATATATTCACATGACTTTTAAATTTGTTTATCATCATCATCATCATTATTATTAGTAGCAGTAGCAGTAGCAATAGTAGTAGTAGTAGTAGTAGTAGTAGTAGTAGTAGTAGCAGTAGCAGTATCAGGAGTAGCAGCAGCAGCCGTAGCAGTAGCAGTAGTAGTAGTAGTACTCATATATATTGCTTACAATAACTCCTCTCATTTACACTTTAATGCAATTTTTTTTAAATATAATTCCTTTATTTTCCTGACAGTTTCAACTGTCCTGCAGTTTTCATCAGAGTATTCTTAACCTCCTTTACCTTAAAAAAAACTATCAGAAAAATAAAGGAATTATATTTTAAAAAATTTGAATTAAAGTGTATATGAGGGGAGTTATTGTAAGCAATATATATTGTAATGGAATATAATATGCAATTACATTATTTTAAAATGAAAATAAAAAGATCATATAAATAAAAATTGATTTATTAAAAAGAAAAAAACTTAAAAACTGAAAATTAAAAGTTGTTTAATATATATATTGTCGCACAGATGGAAAACTTAAACTATTTTAAGAAAAAGTATTTGAAAGTATTTTTTATTTGTAAAAAAGTAAAAATATAAAGATTGATATTTTAAAAATAGAAATAATGTTGATTTCTATAATCTTAGAAAATGGAAACGATTGTTTTATTAATTAAATGATTGTTCTAAATCAAACTAGCCCTTGGGGCACTTAAAATAAATTAAATGGTAAGAGAAAAAGAAATTAAATGACCAATGCAAACACCAGAAATGTCAGCATAGACCATAATTGAAACACCAGAGGATTAGTGACATCTTGCTCATTGAATCCAAAGATTGGATGATAAGAGACTAATAAAAATATAAAAGCCAAATTATTATTATAATTGTTATCTTAAGAGCTGACTATGAACATACCATTATATACCATTATAACTAGCTTTATTGCAGATTTCATGATGTTGAAGTCTGCAATGAATTTAATTTCCTGGACAACCAACCATGAGGCCTCTGGATGACAGTTCCTGACCAAATGAATGGCAAGTAGTGGTTTCATTTCAAAGAAGGACAAATAATCTATGAAAGTGATCATGAAGATGGACCTCTAAATCTGCCCAATCCATAAAGTATGAACTCTTGTGTCTATCTAATAAGAACTTTTCTAAAATTGCAATTAATTAATAGCTGAAAATAAGAACTCTTATCTGACTTAAAAAATGCAAATTCAATTATTAATATTTTTTATGCAGATGTTTAAGCAATCATTTCCATTTCTCTTGTTTTGTGTGTGTGTGTTATGTTTTAACTAAAATGTATTTTAATTTAAGTTGGGGTGAATAGCTATATAGATTCGTTAAATTCATTTAGGTTTATTTTAAAGGGTTAATTTCAGGCTATTTGTTTTATAGTTAGGACGATGCTTGTGGAGGGATATATGGGTTTTTATATTAATGTAATATGAAGCGTGTTTAGCATAAATGTGCCCAACTGAATGCATGACCCCAAAGAGGCAGTCATATCGTTGAAATGGTTGCAGATGTATTTCCTTCACCATTGACCCCTTCTAGCTCTATGGACAGGGATTTATAAGTAAGCAGAAAGACCGCTCTCCCCCATATGTAGCACCTTTTAAAATAAAAATTATATACATGATTCCTTAGTCAGACAGATGCACATTCCTGTTCTGGACATTGATCATATCCTTCAAATAATATCACTCTGTCAGATGCACATTCCTGTCGGCATGATTTTATGCTAGCATCTTCATATTGCATTGGTTGCGACTATATATCTGGAAGCAGGCGTTGGTTTGGCTATGAACTTTTAGTCTGAGATTGAAGAATGTTTTGATAAGTTTTTAAGTGGAAAAAATCTATGTAGCCTATCTATACTCAACATGCTAAAGTAAAATATAATTAAAATGTCCATCTGTGTGGACTTTATTAAACAATAATTTAAATTTAAAAATAATAATAATAACTAATTTAAAACTAATTGTAAAGTAATTAAACTTTTAAAACACATTTTGTTAAATATAACAGAAATAAATATATATTTGTTGAGATTTTTTTAAAAATCAGAAATAATGAAGATTTCATTAATTTTGTAAAATGAAAATAATCTTTCTAGAAATGATGATGTAAAATCTTTTTGTTTTGATTATGATCTCATTTTTTTAATATTTATAGAAAAAATGAACATTTAAAATTTATTTTAGTAGTAAACAAAAATAGCTATCAAATTAAATCAAATTTATTACTTTCTGATGAGTAATAATAGGTTAATCTTAAATTTTATGTTGAACATGAGAACAAAGAAAAACAATGAAATTTGAGGGAACATCCATGGGTTAGTCATTTTTAGAAAAAAAAACATTTTAAAAGATTTCACTGGGATAAAAATAATTGGATCTCTGAACTTTAGGTTATAAAATATATTTATTTTTACTTATTATGTTATATGTTTGCTGTGTTGAAATTAAAGTCTCACAAGAGAAAAGCTCAATTTAAAAAAATGTTCTTCAGATAATATAATAGCTCAATTTAAAAAAATGTTCTTCAGATAATATATATATATATATATATATATATATTATTTTTATTTTAATATTGATAATTTAGTATGTGTGTAACTTGTTTTGACAAGAGATTGTTAATTAATATTAATTGTTACCCATAATTAAAGTATAATAGATTCTATAAAATATCTAAAATGTCATTTAAACAGAAGGAATTTAAACCTTAAGTACATGCACTGTAATGTTATAATAGCTCAACAATGTCTTGTAGAGTAATGAGGATACTTTCAAACCAAAGCACAAGATAGAGACTTTTGAAAGCATCATATTTTGTATCTAAATTTTGTTATATAGACTAATCTAAAGCATCATAATTTGAGAGTATGAAGATGTTTTTATTAGCTTTATAGTCATTAATTTTTTTCAATATATTAACATTTACAAAATTTTTCAATTTACTACATGTTAATATTACAAACTATTAGAAACTATGTAATATTCAATTTTATTCACTAACACAGATATTGTATGTAGCTTAAACAAAAAGGATTGTAAATTAAAGCTGTTTTCCTTTTATATTATCAATTATGAGAGATTTATGATGCCCTTTTTGACATTTTAATATTGGTAGTTTCAACAATGAAATTAAAAATAAAGCAAGAGTTTTACATCTTAAAATCATTTGTTATTTAGTAAATTGGTATGAGTTATTTAGTAGAATTAATCCAGTTTGCTCTTAATGACAAAAATATGAATATATCACTAGTTATATAATCTATTAAAAATTTAAAAACATACATTTTTGAATAGTGATCAGATATGAATTATAAAAAAGTTCTTGAAACTGCAAAATAATTATGTGAAGATGTGGATGGGTAAACAAATTTTAAATCTAGATTAGAAGTTTAGCAACAAAGAAAAAAATGTCAATTTTAATATAAACATCTGAATGAACAACCACAAACACCAGAAGACAAACTTAAAATCAATGTATTTTATACCTTTTTAGATACTGCATAGAACACTTTGAACAGCTCAAAACACCTGTTGATTATTTTATTTTTATACCGGCTGTTTGAAATTTGTAATGAAGATTTGCAAAAACATTGTGATGACTTACAAATTATTTTGCCAGATAGTAACAATAAAGACATAAATGTCATAGAACTTTTTGGTGAGATACTAATATGCAAAGACATTTTTCACAGAGATACATCAAAAATTGAAAACCCTTTAAGTATTCTTAAATTTATAGTGTAAATAAATTATCTCTTTCAAATTTTTCAGTAGTTTTAAGAATTTTAGTAAACCATATCAGTAAGTGTAACAAGCAGTGATCATTCATTTTCAAAATTCAAATTAATTAACAATTTAGTTTTATTTTCTATTGAAAATGATATATATGAAAAGTTAGACAATAAAAATATAATAGATAATTTTGAAATTTCATTAGCCGACTGCACTTGTAAATTATATTTTTATTAAATATATAAATGATTAATTTAAAATGTAATTCTAGTTTTAATCATATTGGTAAATTGAAACATACTATAAAACCATATATATATATATTGATATTACTTGGATGCATATTGATTAAAGTTTCTTTTTATTTCTGAAAGTAATTGCTGAACTAAATTAAAATATTAAATTGAAAAAAAAGTATTTATACTGCCCTCTTATGAGTATTACTTAAAACAAATCAAACCTTCTGAAATTAGTTAACTGTGATATGTAAAATTATTAAATATTTTTAATATTTTCCCACCCTCTGTTCCATATCTAAGAAATTGGGTGATCTTCTAAAAATATGAGTGTCTTATATGGATTGGGTTTGTATTAATTAGTTATATACCAGATTTCAAGTAATTCTATTGAGTTTAAATATAAAAAACCCTCAATTTTAAAATTTCATTCTAACTTGAAAATGATCAAAACTTAACAAATGAACTATACAAACAATCAAATTAATTTCCCAACTTCAATAAAAGCATTTAAAAATTGTTTAAAATTTGAAAAATCAACTTTTAAATATAAAAAATAATTTTAAAAAATTAACAGTAAGTATTCTAATAAATTGACAGTATGTGTTTTTAATTAATTTTCTGCTAAAAATTAATATATTCAAATATTTCTAAGTTTAGACATCAAATACTTATTAGGAAATAAATATTTAAAATATTTACAACAATATAATAATAACTTATTTTTAAATGCATATTATGTCAACAAGGAAGTTTTTACACAACTTTCTTTTGAACAGAGATTCTGTACTCTGTTGAATTATAATTTTTTATTTAACACTAATAACTTCTGCATCTAGAATATTTACATGGAATTAAAATCAAGTTTTATTTTAACTTAAGTTTTTACTGTCAACCAAATGCAACTGAAGAAACTCTTTTGCAGCAATAATGGCATAATGCATTAAAATTAATTAAATAATTAATTATATATACAAATTATCAATACTAGTCAAAAATAAAAGCAATATCACTAATTTTATTGCCAAAGTTGACTTTTCATATATAAAAATATTACAACTGAATGCATTCTAATATTTACAAAGTATTTCCACAATTAATAACATTCCAATCATTTTTAATATTGAAATATAATTTTAATAAATTTATAGCTTCAAAGTTGAACTTTTTATTGAAAAGAAACTTTTATTTTTTCTTCTTTTTTCTTGCCAAAAAAAGACAACTTTAATTTTGTCAAAAATAATCTTATAATCTATGTTTCTTTTATAAATATATAATACTGAATTGAGAAATATTTTATATAATTTAATTTTATATATCAGATAATCTCAAACTATTTTCACATATAAACTAACTACTTCAGAAGCAGAACTTATATTATTTTACTCTTTAGTATTAATTAATAAATTATTAAAATTGTTCAAGCTATTTATTTATTATTATCAATTTTTTAAAAAATAAAAATAAAATCTTTATATTTTTTATTAACCTCTTTCAAAATATTATTTCTATAATAATTTTTATTAAAAAAAATCACCTCAATTAATTTATTTGAATAATTTATATAAAGATAATCATTATGAAAGTATATTCTTTGGTATAATTTTATAATTTTAAAATGATTTATTTTTTCATTTTTATTTCTTACAGTTTTTTTTTATGAACAATAGGTTGATAATTATCAGATTTAATTATAGGTCTCAGTTTACTTAGTTTTAATTAAAGGATTTTATAATAAAAAAAAAATAAAAAAAACACCTTTCTTTAATTTTTATTATTATTAACAAATACAAAAATAAATTTAATCATGAACCAATTAAGTCTGAATATGTTACTATAATTCACTAGTCAAATTTCTAAAGAATCATTTAAAAAATCTTGTAAATAATGCCTACTTTTTTTATATTAAGGTTTGTTTGCTGATCAGATAAAAATGACCTAAATAACCATTTTTATCTGAACTTCAAGATTCATAAATGACAAACAAAGCATCAATACTTTGAAAGTAAGAAGCTTTTTTTTATTATTAAAGATGGCTTTTGTAATAATTAATTAAGCCAACTACAGTTGCAAGATGAAATTTAACTAATTGTAATAAGTCTTTAAATAAATCATAGCTATTAAATATATAACACTATTGATAATCTAAACTTATTCACATACCCAAATTCCTAAAGAAACATTTAAAATAAATTTGGAAACAATTTGGTTAATGTTAATTTATTGGTCAGGTTTTGGAATACAGAGTTCATGAATTGATGCCCAGCTCTATCACCTTCAGTGATTAAACTTCTTAAAATTTCCAAGCAATAAATCACCTTCAGTGATTAAACTTCTTAAAATTTCCAAGCAATAAATTATTTAATTACTATTATTAATAATAATAATAAAAAAGAAACTACCATTTTATCTGAATGGAAAAAAATATTGCTTTATACATAAATGCTTTTATCCAATTTTGCCATTTGCTAAATAAAAAGACTAATTTTAGCATGAATATGTAAGAGAAAGTATGTATATTTTTAAACATTACAGGTAGAAATTGTTTTTAAATAAACATATAATAAAAACGCATTATGTTTAAAATCCATTTTGACAGAACATTTTATCAAGAAAATTGTAATTTGTTTAAGATATTTAAACTACAATATGATGTCACAATGAATCAAAATTACTGAGTGTATAATCAAAGAATAAAAATGTAGTTTCACAAATAGTCATTGTTATAGTTTATGCAGAGAAATGACGAATATCATGAGAAATTTATGATAACTAGGACTTATACTAATCTGAGTGACAGAAGATGAATCAACACTCATTCAAACGTATAAATTTACTTATATATTACATATTTTTCAGATTCATTATCATTCCCCAGGACAATCTGATAATATTAGTAAGCCATGATGATTAAAAAGTGGTTTCTGAAATTAAATAACAAATCTGTACTTTTTGGAAAAAATTAAAGTTTAGAAATTATCAAGAGTCAAACGAAGTGAGCACATTCCTACATATTAGCATATAAATTTCCTTAACAATATAAATGGACTTGCTTCTACATCCTAGCACCATTGATTGGGCTATCGCGTATTATTTAATTACTCCAATTACATTAAAATCCAAAAAAAAAAAAGGATACTGCAATTTTTATTCAATATTTGTTGCGATAAAAAGTTTTAAGATCTTATTGAAAAGTTTTAGTGTTTTTTTTTTTTAGATTATTAAAATTTAGATTAAACTTTAAAATTATTCCTCTTTAGGCAGTCGAAAATGATATCTTGTCAATCAATTTTCTACAAATTCAATTTGAAAATAAAATACATATGTTTGTTTGTTTTTAAAAAGTTAAGTAAAAATGAAATGATCGCCAAAGGGTTAAATCAAAGTAGAGATATTCACTATGAACATGATTTCACTTTACAAGGTAAATATTAAACCTAAAAAAAAAAAAACAATTTTTTAATTCGTTCCAGAGAAAATCTATAATTCATCAGATGAAAAATTAAATAAACCTTTTTTTATTATTTTAAAATAAATTGTTACAAGTTTATTTTAATACAATTTGCTGAAGAAATAAAAATTACATTTTTGAAATTATTCCGCTGACTCAGACGTAGAAAAACAACTCTCCTTTGACTAATTCATAAAATATTAATATATATCAAACACGTGATTCTGCTGAGAATTGAATCTCGGTAAAAATTGTTCGCAATTTTTTTTTTGTTTTTAATAAAGCGCTTTTTTTTTCTCGCTGACGATGATAAAAATTCTAATAGTACTAATAAGTATCACGCACTGCTATCTTACCTTTGGAAAAAAATATCCAGAAATAAAGCTGACATTCGAAAAATAATCCCAATAGCTTCATCTATAAAACTAAACACGTAAACTAAAATGATAAACTATCAAAGCATCCTAGAATAAAATCAAACATGCAACCTTGGCTGTTGCTACTTCAGAAAATGTTCCAGCTCCCCAAAGTTCAGGAAGACGGACAGAGACATCTACAGAAGAGAAAATGATTTATCAAATTATTAAAATAATTTCACCGCCGTTATATGTATAAAATTAATAAAAATGTATATTTTTAAAAGATATTTTATATAAATTAAAGTCTACACGAACAAATAAAACGCGTATACATATGTCATATAGATGAAGTTAATATAAAAGATATATCGTTTAAAATAAATAAAAATACCGTAATTAAATTGGTGTCATTACTGAAATGTAAAAAAATAATATTGATAATAAAGGAGATTTAATAAAGTCTGATAAAAAGTTTTATGCTCAATTGATTTTCTCAGAAAACAAAAATAAAGCTTGATAATGCTGAATTAGAATAAGTTAATAACTACAAATACCTTGTTTAAATTCTGTGCTCATATACCCTATATATTACATATATAGACACAGGTGTATAATAAGCATGTGTGTTTCAGTTATTACATAAAGGATGAAAATAATCTAAGAATTAAACTTGATGGAATGCCTTTGTAAAAATAACTTAATATTAAAAGGAAATCTGCTTATGTGTTTGCAAAGAACGATTTTTAGTAAAAGTGTTTTACCAGTTCTTATTTATGGATCTTAAACTTGGGCACTTAACACACGGATAATATAGAAATTTTAGATCTCTCAATAAAATATGGTACGATATATGTTAGGACTAATAATAAAGGATTGAAAACAGCAAACATAGGTGAGAGCAAAAGCAAATATCATTGGTAACAGTGAAAGAATTAAAAGACAAAAATTGAGCTGAGCTATAAATATTGTTAGAAGAGATGATAGTAAATCAAACATTTAAGTCTTACAAATTGTATCCCAAGAAATTAGCAAAAGATCTTGAAAAAAATCACATATAAGTTGAATAAATAAAATAAGGAAAATTACTGTTGTGATGTGGAGAAAAGAGGGGCTAGAGATCTGAGAAACTGGATTAAACTTGAAGAAACTTTCATCTTGTAATGGATTGATAATAGTTAGAAATAATAATGATGAAGAAATAAGTAAATAATTAAGTGGTTCTTATTGCTTGAAACTTCATAAGAAATTTAAATGCCAGATTTGCCAGAACTGGAATCCATCTGATGATTTTATTAACCAGAGTCTGACATTCTACTATTGCACTAAATGAGCAGAATAAAAATGTACAATATTTAATATTAAGAATAATATATTATTTGAAATGAAAGTATTAAAAACTATAATAATTTAAGAAAAAGATATATAGACATGTTAGACACAGGCAGATTCACTATAAAGATGTTTATATTAATAGATATAATTTATTCCAAAATAGTGGCTATCTATTTAGAGGTTTGTAGGCTAGAAATAATTTAATAATCTATTTATTTTACCATTATATTTAGATTTGTACAATGATATCTATTTTATTTTTTTTTTTTAAGTGTCATAGCATCGGCCGGGACGTGAACCTGCAACCGAGCAACTGCCTGCAAGTGCAAGGCAGTCGTGCTGACCTCTCGACCACCAATGCAAGACAATGATATCTATTTTAATGAAGTTAAAATAGCTCTCTGTAATCTTACAAATGAAAACACTGGAGGTCCTGAGGAGATTTCTGGAAAAGTTTTAAAATATGATGATTAAATGTTAACTTTAAAATTGATTAATGTATCATGAAATTATGACACCTAATTGGTAATTTTTTTATTCCAATTTTTAAAAATAAAGAGGATGGACAAATTGCAGTAATTATCGATCATTGCTATCCACCAAGCCAAGGATACTTTTAAGATTTTGTTAAAAATATTGTTTTCAGTCTTAGATGAATCAGAGGATTCAATGTGATTTTAGAGAATCAAGAAGCACTAGAGATTTTTTAGTTGTTTTTTTTTTTTTTTACATTTATAAAATAAAACAAGTAAAAGAAACAATCCAAATAAGACATTGTTTCAAATACAATAATTTCATTTTATTCTATAAATTGATATTTGAAATTAAACACAACCATTTCTTTTCTCATTTATACTTATATTTATCATAACATATCCTGCAATGTTAATTGTTATAAGCTCATCAGTCATTTCCAAAAAAATTTAAAATTTAATTTACCTTTTATTATAATGGAAAGAAGGATGTGCAGAACTTTATCAAAAAATATAATTGTCTACAAAAGTAAAGTCATTTAATTGGCAGTGAAAATAGTGATTTATGAAGTAGATTAATGATAGAAATTTTCAGCTTTGTCATGTTTAATGTAAAACAAATAATTTCATTACAAATTTTTAATTTATATAAAATTAAAAGCTGTAGTTTGAAAAACAACATATTGTCTTTGAAAGCTTCAAGTAATTAAGTATTAAGAAAACAAGATGAAAAAGGTCAACGATATTTGTGAAAAGTAATCTGTGCATAAAAATGGAATTAGCTTTTGAGTTATGAAAAACGTGTTTTTACCTAACAAGTAGACAATGACATAGAATGGTTATAAAAGGCAGTACTAAAAAAAAAACTTTATCAAAACTTAAACATCCATTAGAGAAGTAAAAGAATATCAGCAAACCCTGACTATATCTTAGCAAGTTGGCCAATTAAATGTATATCAGCAATGTTCATTGATTGGTTTTAACACTAAATCCTGACTACATCAATAAGAAATTAAGAAAATAAACTGTAAGTATGGAAGTCTTTTTATTATATCCTCATTGCAACAATGATAAATCACATTTATATTTCTCAAGATGATTGATTATGGCCATGACATATATGTGCTCATCCCTTTCTAAATATGTAGTTCTTAACAGAAATAGCTAAATTGTCAAAACCTAGTACAGAGTTTTAAACTGTATATTACTATCTATTATAAAGTATGGGATGTCTTTAGAAAAATTTAACTGTATTTAAACTTTCAAAGTACATTCAACTGTTAGTAATAGCATACAGGTTAGCATATGCCCAACATTTTGAGAGTTATTATTCTCCTCTCTTTTTTAATTATGCTGCTGAACTGACAAATGACAGTATTATCATGAAAAGTGAACCTTAGATTCTTGAATATTGAATTTTAAGGTATTGCTATAACCAACTGAACCATCCTGCCAAAAGCAATATTCAGTAGAAATTTCTATATATTTATCTATGAAGTTCCTCTTGATTTCTCTATTTTTTCTAAGAAAAGTTGATTAGTGGCTTTTATACATTATGAATAGTCACAATAGGTTGACTTAAAGGGTTATTTTCTATTGTCATGTGAGCAACTTCTTTAAATTTTCTTCTTTGTATCTTTTCCTCCCTATCCAATATTTTTGTATTTTCCCAGTTGAACATAAGCTCATTGGTACATTCATGGTCTGCTGCATTAGACACATTCAATGGGGAAAAATAATGCATAGGGAGAAAAAGATACAAAGAAGAAAATTCAAAGAAGCTGTTCACATAACAATGGCAAAAACCCCAAAAATCAACCTAGTCTGATATACATAATATATGAAAACCACAGATCAACTTTGCTCTTAGGAAATAGTGATATATCAGGATGAATATCATAGATAAGTATATGAAATTTCTATTGACTGTGGCTTTTGACAGAATGGCTCAGTTGGTTAGAGCATTATGTTAAAATTCAATATTCAAGAACATAAGGGTCCAGATTCAATTCCTATGCTAGTACTGTCATTGGTCAAGCCAACAACACTTGAACAAGAGAAGATAATAATACTTCTTGAAAAGTGTGCATTTGCTATCCTGTGTGCTATTACTAATAGTTGAGTGTACTTTGAAAATTTAAATAAAGTTAAATTTTTTAAAAACATTCAATACTTTATATTAGATGATAGAAATAATCCCAATATATAAATATGAGGGAAAAAAACATTACTTGATTTAAATTTATCAAATACAATAGTACTGTGTAATAAAATATACTGTTCAATGGTATTTCATTAAAATTGTGCTGCTTTTAAATTGTGCATATATGTACTGTTCAGTAAATTGCAATTATTTAAATTTAAAAATTTGTCAGATACCATTTTCCCACCAAGCGTTATTCTATTTAAAAGTATCTGTAGGAATTTTTCTAACTTTATAATTATATATTAGATATTGCATACATAATGTCTTTGTTATATACACACAAATATATTATACTCTACATTTATATATCTATACATTTAAAGAAAAAATTATAGGTATTTGTGAGTTTTCAAATAAACTAAGGTGGCAGCCTGTATTTTTGATAAATGTAGAGTTTCAAGGACCTATAATCTAGCAAAAATGTATTAAATTAAAACAAAATTAATAAATTGATTTAAATTTTAAAAAGAAATAAATTCCAATATATTTAATTAAGAAACTTTATTACAATTTTATTTATTTTTATTATGATGCGGGAAGTGGCAAGTCACTCTTAACATTGTTGTACTTTGGTTCAATTCAGAGTGTTTCTTTTTGTCAGCAGTTTTTTTTTTAGTCAATTGTTATAATATTAAAAACTTGAAATCTTACTGTCCCAGAACATGGTGCAGTCAAAAGTATTTTCAAAGATACAGGATTCTCTTCTCCCAAAAAGTTGATGTTAATGATCACGATATGATTGCATGCCTCCAACATGAATAAAGTGTAAGTATTGTATTTAGATTTTTTCCCTGTTAATGAGTTAATCCAAAAAATAAATAAAAATAAACTGTAAATATTGTAAAACTTTTGCATAATGATTTATTTTTTAAAAAGAATAGTAATAAATAATAAATTGTAAATATTAAATACGATGTTTCATAGCAGGTAATTTTTTGTAAACATTTTTCCAAAAATATGGGCTCCCATCTTGATTTACTTGAAAACTCATAAAAACCTAATTTTACTTTTTAATATGTTATATCTTTATGATATAATAAATATTATAAGTATAAAAAATATTATTTTACAATATTTAAAATATTTTGCAATATAAATATACAGAAACTGTGTAAATGGTTCACTTTAAAAATACCTTATATTAATAGAAATTCATTTCATTTATTAGCAGAAAGTAATTTCACATCTTTTTAAGTTGAATAACATATGTACAATAACTGTTTTAAAACACAAAACTGTTTTTTAAAAGAGCGATTATTTTAAATACTATGAGAAAAATGATGTTTAAATATATGCATTTTTAAATTTAAAATATAATATATTCTTTGTAAAACCATTTCCTTTATGGTATTTTAAAAATATGATCATTTAAAAAACACAAATCTTAATATATCATAGTAATAAATGTTTATATATTTTCAATATGCGAATCAGAGTTATACAAAAAGTCACAGAAAAATAAGATTATTGTTTTTTTAAATTTCTTTTTAATTCTGTTTATAAATATTTGATTGTATTATAAAAAATTAATGTAATAAAAATAATTAATAACGTATAATTAATATCATTTAACGTAATTAATAAAGTATAATTATGTTATTAAAATAATAACATTGTAAAATAATATTTGGCTTAATTTACATAATACTAATTATATAGCTTTGTCATTGTATTAATTTATAAAAAGCTAATTTATTTAACAATATGTAAAGGAAGGGGGTGAGAACTGATTTTCATTCTCCATTATTGTAAGATGTTTTTATATTTTTGTGTTAGTTAAATATGTAAGTGAAATAATAGTATTTATTGAGAACATTTCAAGAAGAAAAAAATGGATTAGGCATATATGACAGAATCCTAAAAGATAAATTGGAGAAGATTATAAAAGATAAAAAAAAAAAGAGAAAAAGTAAGAAAAAAGTTAATAGAACTTAAGATAGTGAATATTTAAAGAGTAGAGCAAAAAGTAAAAAGACTCAGAAGTCATCTGATTTGATAAGAAAAATATGCATTTTGTCATATATATATATATATTGTAACCCATCACCTCTCCTACCTTTCCTATCAACAAATATATGGGTTGCCAATTCTATTGATCATAGAATAAACTACTAATCTGATCTTGCTTTAAATTATTAATGAGACTCTTAAAATGTCCTATCTTAGCTTAGCTCAATTGGGGGCTACAGAGATCTATAGGGTGTAAAATGTATATTAGATATGGGAGGAAACGTTATGATTAATATGAACAAAACATCTATTAAGTTTTAAAATAAATAAGTAATTGGAATTTGTAAAGTTCTACCATTTATATTGACAAGTTATAGTCTATACCTTATCTCCCCCCCCCCCATCATCCACATGCATTAGAGTTAAATACAAATAAAATGTAACATTACTTAATTTTTAATTGTACAGTAATCTAAACTAAGTAACTGAATTAATGTCTAATCTAAATAATAAGGAATATCTCAGGGAATTAATTTATTGCATGGCTTAATTTTAAATCTATATTTCATAACAACTACTAATTACTATCATAAAAGTAATTACACAAATTAAGCATTATCCTAATAATATAATGGTAATTAGATAATGAAAGAAATATGGTGCATTTTGATTTCGATTCATCATCTAAATAATAACTGAGTAATAAAATTTTCAGAGAATCATTAAGTAATCAAATATTTCATATAGTGTTTGGGTCAAGCAAAGCAACATCATCAAATCTGGACATGTTCATCATTAAATTATGGAATAGTGCAATCATATCATATTGGATATGTAAGTGTGTGTGCATGTGTGGAAACAAAGAACACAAATGCATGTCAAAGAAGAATTCTGTACAAAGATTTAAATAAATAAAACATTTATTACAAGATAATTAAGTAAACATTTGTTTTTCTAGTTTACATGTATACATGTTTTGGAATAATTCCAACATCAGTGATTAAATAGTAGTCTACATAAAAATAAATAACATCAAAATAAACTTTCTATGTTTTATTTCAACATATGCCAGCTATCAGTCTATTCTGATAAACTTATGAAAAGAAACATTATAATACTAGCACTAAAATAATAAAACATGAAACTAAACTTCTTGGTATTTTACTTATAAAATATACTCAAGCTAACATTCAATTCTGATAAACCTATGATACAGAACATTATAATACTACATTAATATAACTAAGCATGAAATTAATATTTTGGTATTTCACTTCAAATACACACACATTACCAGTCAATTCTGATATATTTATGGGAAAGAAAACTCTATTTAAACATCACACCAGAATAATTAAATATAAAATTATTTTTTTTGTATTTTATTTCCAATACATTCAAGCTACTAATCAATTCTGATATGCTTAGGAAAAAGAAAACTCTATTAAACACTGGTGCTAAAATCATAAAATGTGAAACTAAAATTATTGGTATTTTTACTTCAAATGCACATCAAAATAATATGAGAGGGATTTAAATCTATGAGTAAGAAGTCAAGCTATCCTTCACAAACCAAATGAATAATTCAATTAAATGGCTACACTTTCTTTTCATTGGCTTGCTCATTCAAAATGAGGATGAAACATTCTGAGAGTTGATGGTATAAAATCTAAATAATTAATATATGATTTGGAAAAAAAATGTTTAAAGAATTACAAATAAATGACGGATTTTTTCCATACCTTCTGAATTGATAATATTTTATGCATGCATTTGAATTATGCTACCTGTTATAAAATAATTAACATAGCTAAATCCAATTGGTTTACTTATGAAATTGGGATAAATGTCATAATATAGATGATGACAATGGCCAACCAACCTTTAACACTAATTCTACTCCAGATGTTCTGTGAGAAAAATAAATTCTGTCTTTATTTTATTTTCTTATCAGAAAACTATCTTACACTTGGCTATGAATAAATGATGGAAAATCATTCCACATAAATACATGAGGGATGAAAAGACTTTCTTAACACTAATCCTTCAAATAACCAAAACACAGTGACTCATTTGTCTAATTCTGAGGCTTCAAACTGGTGTGGATATTGTCTCATCACCAAAAAAACAAGGGAAATACCCTACTTGATTTCACACACTATAATTATCATAAAATACAACTACTTAATCTGGAAAATATAATCCACTCCTGACAAATATTTCAGCAAACTAAGGGAGAGCTCTCTCAGTCCCTGACAATGCAATATATACATTCATGGCAAGTACTCAAATAAATTAAGAGAGAATTCTCTCAATCCCTGACAATACAATATATAACATAAAGAATTTCTTACTGCATAGCCACTAAATACATTTCAATCTAAGCATAAGAAAAAAATTCACTTTTAAATAAATCCCCAATCTTTCCACTTCTTTTTGGCACATGCCACTATCTGATACCAATGGAAACTAAATTATTTTTACTTTGAATTTAAACATTATGTAACTTGGTGAAATAAATGGACAGGTATATAAGCATAATAATACATAAACAATTTCAAATTGTATTTGATAAAGAAATACTGTAATGACAATAATTAATAAGTTATAAAAGAAATAATGGATAAATCTCTCATTTCTAATGAAGTATAATATTCTAACTTGAAAATATAATAATTATTAATAAATAATCAAAAACAAAATAACCTTTAGTGTATTTGGCATTATCCCATAAATTGTAACAAAATTCTGGTTTGGGATAAATGACAAATCTTTAAATTTAGAGTAAAATAATTATTAAGAAATAAATCTCATAGCTTTTTAAAAATGCAAAGATAAACAATAAATTTTATGCAACTACCCCTTCTCAAAAATGAGCTGTTAACTGACTTAATAACAGACAGTTATGTCTATTGCTGGCACATGCATATAGAAATACATGTACACAATAAAAATATATTAAAATAACCACTAATTACCCAGTATAATATTTCTCCATATTATATCTTTGTGAGACATTCTTGAAGAGAGAAATAATTATCAAGTAAAAAAAAAAATCATAAGACAAATAATTACTCTACCTATCTATTAAATACTAACAAAAATAATAATAATCATTAAAGTTTTTTAGCTGGAATAAAAAGTTCATTTATCATCTGTAGATGACACATCTTGATCATCCCGTACAAAAATGATGATGATCATTTGTATAATCATGAATATGGATAAATACCTAACAATTTCCTGCAGAGAGATAAATAATATTAATTGGATTCAATTGGAACGTGTTTCAAAGTCCTTAGCAATAGCTAATGAAACCACTGGCAATATCACATATGAAACTCTTCATGATGGCAAATAAATATTTATTACAGCATAAGTTGAGCAATAATTTACTAATTAATTCCTTACATTTGTTAAAGCATTTATTCTAAATTTTCAAAAGTCATTTACAAGGCAAATGGCTACTTGGTTCATAACATCCATTTACATTCATGGGAGTTTATTAATAATATACTTTAATTAAAAAAATCAAATGCAAATGAGAACAATAAAATAAAAGAAATTCATATCCAGTTTCATGCTCTTCCGCTCATTCATTTATCAGCACATTTAGAGATAAGTTAATAATTCATTAATTATGTCATGCATTTAGGTTTTTATTTTCAGATGCAAATGGTTAGGTATATATTTTTGTCAATAATAATAATAAAGCAAATTAGAATTGTTCCATTTAATCTTTATTCCTTTATAGTTAGCAGAAATTATCAATAAAGAGTTTTTGATGTGTTTTATAAAAAAGTTCAGCATAAATCTTCCAGAATAATAATAAAATTCACAAATTCCAGTTATTTCTTTAGTTTTAGATTAAATCTAAGTAAATCAAACTTATAATATAGGCATACATTTCAATTGCTTCCTTAATATTAGAGATAAAATTTAGACAAAGTAGATTTGACATATAAACACACATTTCAATTATTTATTTAATATTAGAAATTAAAGTCAAGCAATGCAAATTTATAAATATAGGCATACATACATGTCTCAAATGATGATTTTAGAATTTAAATTAGTCAATTAGAAGCAGGTAAGATATACCTTATTTTTGAAGGATTTTTGTCTACATATTTCTTTTGTATTTTCCTCAGTAGAATTTCTGAGCTGTTTTCATCCATCAAATTAATAATAGTTTTTACTTTTAAACCAGGACCACAGAAGAACCAACTTGTAGAAACAAAATTGTACTAATAAAAAGCTTTTATGGAGAGAGAGAATTGTTGAAATCAGAAAAGCCGACCTTTTGTAAAAGTATTCCCCTTTTGTATCAGATTATTATCCAAGCATCTGTTTTTCCACCAATCCAAGGTCATTCAAAAGTTCATTCTAGAAAAAAAGGTTGTTCCTCCCATTGTACTGAGATAATTAGTTACAAAATATGCAAGAATCTTTCTCTCTTAAAATAAGAAAGAAAAAAATAAAAATTATTTTGTTTTGTTTTTTTAAAAATTAAATTGAACCAAGAATAAAATCTTTTACATTTCTAAAGTAACAAAATAAAAACTAATGATTATTTTAGCAATTAAAATATCTGATAGTGTAGTTGTCTGTTTGACAATTCACTGGTCCATTGATCTATTAATTCATTTAAATTATGTTTAAGCTAGTTATTCAAGCTATAGATTAATAAATCAAATATTTTGCTATGAAACATGATATTTGGTGGTTTAATGAAGTACATATTGGAAAATGAAGTAGAAAGATGACCCAAGCATATATGTACATCCCTAAATGCTGTACTACAGGTACTAAACTGATCTGATCAAAATATAAGTTTCTATGATAATGAGTCAAACATATTGCACTATTTACACTATAGATTGAAGTATCAAAAGCAAATAAACCAGGGAATTATCTAAACAAATATCAATATTGTTCTGCTGACAACTAAAACAAACTTGGATCAACTCAAACTGACAATTTTTGTGACAAGCCACCCCCCTTTCTATCATAAATTATTCACTAAAGAAAAATATTAAATATCTCAGAACTTTCAAATTATGTCTGCAAGTGCTTTTAAACATAGTTTTAGGTCATTAATTAAAAAAAAAAAATTTCAGGTTATTTCTTTTTTTTAGTAAGATGCAATCAGCTGTTACTGATACAGTGCTATATAATTACAATCAATACTTCTAATTAATAATTGGCAGCTATATGACTAAGAATAACATAGATATGTAATTCAAACAAGTACATACGAAATATATATATATATATATATTTATTTATTTATTTATTTATTTATTTAATAATGATAATCTAGTTAGATAGCTAATGTATTCTTCTCTTTATCTTTACTCTGATTATTTAAAGTATTGTTAAGATTAATATTTTTAATAATTACACTTTAGTTAGTCCTCATCATCATCATTGGCACTAACTTCAATTAAATATAATTATATCGCTTATCTTTATTTATATATATATATATATATATATATATATATATATATATATATATATATATATATATATATATATATGATTTTATAGTATTATTTTTGGGAGATTCCATATAGTAAAAAGAAAATAGCTGACATTTTAATCCAATAACAGTACTTTCCTCAGAGCTTTTTCTTCCTCAAATCATAAGAATATGTGCAAGATTTAAAATCATTATTTTTTTATTCTTGTTTTCTCCTCTTACTCAAATTCTATTGGTTGAGTGTTTTAAAAAATATTTTATCCTCCAATAGCTTTTTCAAATGTTGTTAATTTTCTTCAATTCACACTTTTCAATTATGCTCTTGAACCTTTTTAAAAATCTCTATAGCTTTCTTTAGTAGTCTCTAATTATACTGTTTAATTTTGCCAGAATGTATTTTATTAAAATTAATCTCAAGATTAGTTAATTTTATGTATGAATAAATGGCTGACAAATTGGATTTTTTTTAACTGTCAAAATGTATTTTTATTTTTATATTTATTCCACAACTGGTCTGTCTAATGTATCAATATGAACAAATTCCACATGGAATTTCATATGACACTCCAAAGAAATTTTACCTTTAGGATGTGGAAATATTTCATTAACTTTTTTAAATGTAATATAAACTATGGAGATATTATTTTTTAAAAAAAACATTACCAATTTTATCAGTTACTCCCTTTATATATAGCTGAACTGTCTTAATTTTTGAAGTTTCAAAATCTTTTTTCTTATTATATGAAAACCATTATGAAGAAATTTTTCTTTAGTAACAGAGATATCCTGATAAAAATTTCTGTCATCAGAAAGTTTCTTAGTTCTATTTATCAATGTCTTTGATACTGAAAATAATTGTGCTAAATGATGTTATTTCATTGATCCAATCGATAATGTTGGTTTATTAATACAGAAACTAGGTCATTTTCTATATTCTTTTTTTTGAGTTTATCCAAGATATTAAATTAACTAAGAAGGATATTTTGGGAAGTTTTGATATTGTTTTGCCTTTTATTAGTGTCTCTGTAAATGAAATTATTGAAGTTTTGACAAATATTCAATTGCCTGATTTTGTTGTGGGTTTGACTGAACACTGCTTATTGAATCCATTTTTTTGTTTTTGAAGTATAATCAAACATCAGGTTTAGCTAGAGATTCACCAATTTCTCCAGCCTTGGTTTATATTTTTATGGAGAATTTGGAAAAGAAAAGTTTAATATCAGCTATTAAAAAACCATCTATATGGTTGAAGTATGTTGATGATACTTTTGTTATTTGGCCTCATGGAAAGCATTTTCTTGATGATTTTTTTTTAATTTCCTAAACTCTTTTCACATCAAATTTACTATAGGAATAAAAAATAATAAGCAGCTTTCATTTTTAAATGTTTTAATTGAAAGAAGGAAGAATGGTACTTTATCCCATGGTATATGTAGAATGCAAACATTCATTGGAAGATATCTACATTTTTCATATATCACAATTATTTTCAATGGCAAAGACATTGCTAGATAGAACTAAGAGACTTTCTGATGACAGCAATTTTTACAAGGGTATCTCTTCTACTAAAAAATAATTCTTTATAATGTTTTTTATCACAGGATTATTAATAGGGCATTTTCATACCAGTAAGGAAAAAGATTTTGATACTTCAGAAATTAAGACAGTTCTGCTGTTTATAAAGTGAATAACTGATAAAATTGGTAACATTTTAAGAAAAAGTAATACCCATAGCTTACACTACATTTAAAAAAATAATGAAATATTTCCACATCCTAAAGATAAAATTCTTTGAAGTTCATGGTATATATAAAAGTCCATGTGCAGTTTGTTCACATTCATATATTGGACAGACCAATTGTAGAATAAATCTAAGAAAGAAAAAATACATTTTGGCAGGTAGAGAAAAACTCAACTCATCAGGCATTTATCCACACATAAAATTAACTAGACGCAAGATCAATTTCAGTAAAAACATATTCTGACAAAAATTGAACAATATGACCAGAGACTTCTAAGGGAAGTTATAGAAACTTTTAAAAAACCAAGAGCATAAATGAGAAGTGTAAATTTAAAAAAATTAACAATATTTGGAAAAAGCTATTGAATAATAAAAAAATTTTTTTTAATTTCTCAACCAATAGAATTTGAATATGAGGAGAAAATAATAAAGGAAAAAAAAAGATTTTAAATCTCATAAAATTCTTATCATTTGAGAGAGAAGCTCTGAAAAAAATATTTGTTATTCTATTGATGCATCAGATATTTAACTATTTTATTTTTACTTCATAAGAATCTTCAAAAAATAATAGTCTAAAATCATCATTTATTTATGTGCTTATTAGAGTTGTAAATAGTTTATAGGTCTAAATTGAGATAGACACATGGTATTCATGTTGCATTGGGTACATATAGACCAATGGCTGGATTCTGTATTTATATCAGTATTTCAGGTCAGTATAAATTCATTTGCTATCAGTTGCTAGTCAGATCACTTGGAAAAAATATTGATCAAATAGTTTGTTTTATAAACTTTATTTTATGTATGCATATGCACTTAAAAATAGAGATAAATAATAATAAAAATAATGATGAATAGGAAATCGGTCACACATGCATGAGCAAAATATAAATGGAAAATAAAGCAATGGGAAATAAATTAGATTAAACAAATAAAGTCAGATATTGAGACAGTTTTGTTCAACAAAAGGCAGATTAAGTGTAATAGTAGTAGTAATAGAAGATAATAGTGAAATATTACATGGAGAAGGCGTTGATATGAGGTTTACTTTATGACATTTTTTTTGAAAAAAATCATATTTGGATTTTTTACGTGAAAAAGTAATTTAACAGTTTTTTTTTTTTAAGTTTAAAAGTAGTCAAATATAGACTTATATGCTGATAAGATCAAACCTGAAAAAGTTGGAAGAAAAACATGCTCAAGAAAAAGATCAGCAATCAACTAAAATAAACTGGTGAGTTGAAAAGATTATCATTTCAGCCTAGTTGTTGCAAATGTTTAAAGAAATGAAAAAAAGTAATCAGCAAAGAGAAAAGGAAAATAGAAAGAGATCAGAAAGTTAAAAAAAGAACAAAAGACAAGTTTAAACAAGAGAAGACTATAATAAAAAGACAGCAGAAGAAAAGAAGGGGAAAGTTAAAAAAACAGAAGGAATTCAGATGCTTCTAACAAAACCAACAAAAGTATTCTTCAAAGCCAGATGTTTGTTACAGAAATGAAGGAGAACAATCAACAAAGAAATGGATATAACTAAAAGAGAACAGGATAATAAAAAGACCAGAAGAAACTGGAAGTCTGCTAAAAAGGTACATGAAATGTATCACAGACAGAAGAAGGATTGCAAAACAAACAGGAAAGTAATGAACAAAATAGAGACAATAAAGAAAGATGATTCAAAAAATAATCAGAATATAACCAAATAGTGAAGGAAAAGAAAGAACAGAAAAACAATACAAAAGATGTTATATATCATTTACAGAATATAATGTATGAGGAAATTAAAATAATAGAATAGATTATAGTGAACCAAAGGAATTAGGCCAAAAGATAAATGGTTTAAAACAAGTAGAGAAAAAGACATAAAATGAACAAAAGTACATGAAAATAAATTAAAAGCATGAAAAATGGAAATGAAAAGTGGAGATGATACAAAAAGTAAAAGAGGAAATAATTAAAAAATGCCAAAAAAGAGATATACCAAACCAAAAATTCTTAAGGCCATATATTACAGTTGAAAACATTGTTTGCTTATTCTTTCTTAAAGCTCAAGTGATAAAATTTATTGACTATAATTTGTCATATATGGTGAAACATATGATTATGTATGATAATAAAGATATTGATCATATAATAGAAGTGTTGAGGCAACATCCTTATGAAAATTTAGGAAGAAGAGATTTTGGCTTTTCCAATTTTCAAAAGAATCTTCAAAAGTGAGAGATAAAATTAATCTAAAGAATAGGGCTGTTAAAATAAATAATAAACATAATCTATTGAAAAATAGAAGTTCCAGAGAGTAGAGTCAAACAGAAAAGATTATGACTACTTTATCACAGTCCAACTCAAGTGAATGAATTACGACACATTTCCAGTAATTTACAGACTAGAAAACCTACAGGAAGATCCCTATAAAGCACCAGTAATAAAAGTAAAAATTAAGATATAAAGTTAAAATAATGAAAAATGAAATGTTCATATTTATTTCATTGTCTCATCATTTTAAGAGAGGGTATTGTAATATTACAGGCAGTGGGCAACTCTGGCCATGTTAAATAATACAAGCTCCTTTTAAAAATGTATTTAATTAATGTAGAAATGTTAAATTTACTCTAGCATTGTGTTTTTAATTATAATACAAAGTGATAATTAAATGTTTTAACCAAATGGCAATATAAAAATTCTAGACATTTTCTGTAAATAATAATAATGTGAATATTATTTTAATGTGTTATAAATGATTGTAAAAGAAAGAGAAAAGTATAAAATAATGTAAACAATTTTTTATTCTCTTTCTTCAGGATTTTTTTACTAGTTTTAATGCTTAATAAAAGTAATAAGATAATTTTTTTTTTCTTAATAAATTATTGAAAAATAATAATTTTTACTTTTAAGAAAATCATAAAAAATTTTTAAAGAAGATGAAAAAAATAAGATTTTAACACTTTTGTTAAATTTTGTTTTAATTAATTAAAATTGATTTTTTTTTCTCTATATCTCTCTCGCCTAAACAAAAGGCAATGTCTTTTAGATCAATATAATTAGCCTGACTATCTTGTTTTTGTTTTGGTATAAGAAAAAAACCATAAAGGAATTTTTTCTTATGATTGGAATTTAATTTTTTTATCTTTAACATGTTCTTTTGCAATTTTAATTTTGAAGAAGAGAAATAATCATTTATAAAAATCCAATTGGGCAGGGTTAAATTTTGTTATGTGGAAAACAATATTTGATTGGATAAATACAGGATAATTCCAAAAAATATCTAGGAGAGAGATAAATCAGTAGAGCTTAATGTTTTGTGAGTAAATCATTTTTGACTCAATTGTTAAAACAGACAGTGGCATTCTTGTTTAAACTGTTGAAAAAATCAGTAACAGCAGTTAGTCTTGATTTAGCTGTTGAAGAAAAGAGAATTAATTCTATTGTGAAGATATCAATGAGAAATAGTTTTAGGAGTTTGAAATAAGACATCTTATTACAAGTAAAGGAAAAAATATATTTTAAAATGAAGTTAAAGAAATCCATGTGCTAAACTTTAGCTAGGAGCTAAGCATCATTAAACTTCATGTAACCTGTTTATTAAAGAAATTGTAGAAGAATAGTCTTGAATTAATATGCAACAAGTCTTGCCTCCATCCAAGAACATAATTGTCTCTTTCTGTATGTTTTTCCTGACCTGAAAAATTATTAGATTGGGAAAAAATGGTTAAATTCTTTTTGTGTTTTGTCTGAAAACATCTGTTAATAAAGAAGCTTACAAAAAGAAAAGCAACATAGAAAAATCTGAAAATTACAAATACCAAAGAAGGACTCAAACAAAAAATAAGTCTATAGTAAAAATAGATGAGTTTTAAATTAAATAATAGTTAGTAATAATTAATCATTTGATTAAATTTTTTAATTGAAAGATACTTTTCCCTCTTTATATTATATTCTCTCCAAAATTTAATTGTATAGAAATTTTTCATTTTTATAAAAAAAGGAAAATAAGTTAATTTTAATTTTTTATCTTTGAAATGTTGATTTGCAATTTTAATCAATGAAGAAAGAAGCTAATTCTGTTTAGAGTTAATGTTGGTTAATTGGATGAGTAAGAGCCAACAACAAGTTAATATTACTATATAAAAATATATTTTATTGATAAAAATGTATTTAAGTTTGAATTATCATATCATATTTTTTGTCAATTTCCTTAATTATTTATTAGTTAATTTATTACATATTTTTTAAAAAATAGTAATTTTAAAGTCTTTATTTCTCCAGCTATCTGTTTTATAAACTGGCATTGTGTGTGCCTTGATTTTATAATAGAATAGTATTTTAAAGGATTTTTAAATTATATCAGTAAAACTATTCCAATTAATTAAAATAGAATAAGCTTATGTTTTACTTTCTCTTGTTAACAGTCACAGTCTCTAGAGCCCTTGCTACCTTAGAGAAATAATGGTGTTACATGAATGTGGTGGTTCCTGTTTGTGTTAGGATATCCAGATAGTTTTCTGGATGACACAAAGGTATCTTTAAAGTTCAATCACTGTATGTTATTTTTTTGTTAAAGAAAATTTAGTTTATAGTTGGTGTGTATACTAATGGTACTATATGACCAGAGCATTGATGATCATCATCATATATTAGTATCCTACATTATTGTTTATTATGATAGGTTAGCACTGTTTGTGCATCCAGATGATTGTTATATTTTGCCCTAGGTTTGGCAGTGGCTAGACAATTAGCTTGTTTACAATATATTTTTTAGATCTAGTTACAAAGGATGATTGTTGGTTATTTTTGCTTATAGTTTTGTTCAGTGCTGATCTAATGCTCATTTCTTTTATATTTTATTCATTTACATTTGCTCATCATTTTATTTAATCACTTGGAATAATGTTTTTTACATCTCTCTCATGTCACTCCATTGTTTTATATCATTACAATATATATTCAGGTACATATATACTAAGTTGATGTAATTGTTATCTAATGTGTATTATATGTTTTGATTATCATTATCAATGGATGGTTTGATAACTATTCTCTTATATTCTTTTATTATGTTAACATTTGGCTATTCATCACATGGGGTGATTATCCTATGATGAGCTTCATCATGAGAGAATTTATTTGCTATTCCTCCTCCAATTGATTCCATTATAATACAATGGTAAATTTTCTATAAACTGACTATAGCTATTGTTATTTTTATATATTGGTATTTTAAAAATTCTAGAATTTATTCGAGAGATTTTTGTTTATATACATGTAGTATAAATTAAATTAAATATTTTTGAACCATAAATTAACTATTACACATTTTCTTCTCTCTTAATATATATTATGTAATCATGTCATAATTTGAAGCTTAATTATCCATACATTATGCATACTTTCTCCTTCTTCAGTATTATAAATTAGGAAATTCTTGGCTAAAATTTTTCCTGATTTTCAAATATTTATTTTTATTTTATTTAATTCCTTTCAGATTTTTTCCTCATCTTTTTATTTGCCATTTAAATGTATTTTAAAGCTCTTTATTATTTCCCATTTTCACAGAAAACTGTAATCCTAACAAATATATCTTCAGTATAATGGATAGGAGAAAGCCAGCCATTTTGTTATAAATAGGAGGAAGGAAATTATATACCTTTTGCAGAAAAAACTGGATTATGACTAATTCTTGTGGTGTTGTGCACAAAATTACCATGTATTAAAAAAATTATAAAATTGCAAACACACAGAAGCATCATATGTCATCTTTCTGTGGTGGAGATGTTATGTACATTTTGCTAGACTAAATTTTGAGGAACAAATAATTCATTTTATTTTATATTTATTGTTCTCACTAAGATAAAATGATTAATTTATATTTGCTATTTTAATAATTTTCATTTTGATAAACACTATTCTTTTTTTTTTTTTTTTTTTTTTTGAAGAAAGACAGATTGAGTTTATTTTATGTTTTCTCTTGATAATAATCTGACAAATTTTTTAATCTGACAATAAATAGTCGAAATTAAATAGCATACATTTCGTATTTTATATGTTGTTGTTTTTTTTAGCTTTTAGTAGATAGTATTGACAGGTTGTTAATATAAGTATTAAAAAAATTATATAAAAGAATAGAAAACAAAATATGAAATGATTAAAAATAAAAAATGATTTAATACGACAGCCATAACGTAATTGCTATCTTATTATTATTATATTATAAAGAGTTTGCGGTATTAATTCATATGTATTTTATTGATGATTTAATTAGCTTTTATGCAAATAATAATAATTATATCCTATATACAAAAACTTTTGAATTTATTTAAATGTGCCATAACATAAGCAAAATAATTCTCATTAAAAGTCTTGTATTATTGATGATATATATATATATAATTAAAAGATTTTTTGCAAATATTAATACTTAATGGATTTTTCAGTTTTTTTTATACAAATTCTACCAATGTCGTAATCAGACAGATCACCAATTAAAAACCGGCATAACAAATTAAAGTCACCTTAACCAGTAGTATTGTTGTCATAAATTATAGTTTGCAAGATTACATAATTACTAAAATTTATTTAACATATACATACTAAAAATTCCATTAAAATATTATAAAAATTTATAAATTAATAGTAAAACATCATCATTCACTTGGTCAAAATTTTCTCATTGTCCCAAACTATTTGTTCTATGCATCTATTATATTTGCAAAATGTATTTTTAAAAAAATATTTTTTACTTTTTCTCTATTTATTCTCCTTACTTAATCTCTTCAACACCTTTGTACTTCTAATTTTATTCTTCCAATTTATTATTATAATTTATATATAAAATGTTCTTCCCTTGAAACATCAATGTTTTTTTTTTTTTATAAATTGTTTAGGTTTCTGCTCCGTAATAGCAACCAGCATTATAACAAAGCTTGTTTTAATTTTTTTTTAAAAAAAAAAATCAGCCTTATTAAAAGCCTGTTTAATTATTGAAATTATTACTTTATTTTTAATCAAGTGCTTAAAACCCATTAATTAGTTTTTAAATTTCCTGTTTAATTAAGCCTTCAAACCACTATTTTGTATTTCTTTGCTTTAAAATTTATTTACATTTAACTTTAATTCTAAGATCAAATTAATAAAAATTCTATCAGTCTTATTTAGTGCTTTGTTGTCTTTATTCTTAACATCTGCAAGAACTGGTATTATCCACAAATGATTTCCCTTTATTCAATTCTTATCAAAACAATATCCATTTACTAATTCATGTAAAAAATATTTAAAAAATAATAATAGTAGTACAAATGTCTTCTGTTTTATACAAAAATTTTAAATAAATATTTTTTTCACCTTTTTTTTTATAGACAAACTAAATTGATATTATCAAAAATACTTTCAAGATCAATTAAATGTGTAATATCTATTATTTTATTTCTTTTCTAGTTATTTATCAATAATTATTTATACCAATTTATGTATATATATATTTTTTTCTACTTTCTCTAAATTCAACTTTTACTAAGATTTAAAATGACTAATGTTTTAGAATTAAGGTTATTCAAGACTTTCACCAACACATAAAACAAAACTAATAGTTGTAAAATATTTAAATTTTACTGCTTAGTTTTTCCTCTAATGGAATCGTTATTGTTGGGGCAACAATCTAATTGTCTAAAACATAAATTACCTTACAAATGTCAAATGATATTTTCAATTTTTTTATTACAGAACTTTTCCAATTCTTTATTTCCAATTGCATAATCTTTTTGTCTTTATCCACTAGTTTTTTAAGTATTTAATATGAAGACATGTTTTCTCTATTTTGTATATTATGCATATTCTTTCTTCTTTTTAAATATGTTCTCTTCTCTACTAACATTATTTTCTCAAATTAATATTTTTTTCTAAGATTACAACTTTTTTTTATTTTAATTCTTTTATTTAATTTTTTTTTAAAGCAAGTCTTTGTATTTTTTTTTTTGTAATTTCTATATTTTTATTTATTTTTTAACCACATTTATTTTTTAATAGTTTTACATCTCAATTCATTATTCTTACACATTCAGTTACTTAAGTCGTTATTTATATTTCTTGATTTTTTTATGCCAGTTTTAAAAGTCATCTTTAATTTGTGGCATATTTCTTTTTATCTCTTGCATATATTGAATTTGAATTATATAATTAATGAACTACATGTTCTAATGGTCAGATTTGTATATTCATGCAACAAAATCCAGAATCCAGGCAAATATACCAAAGCTGCCCAGAGTGAGATGGTGAGATCCCTAATCCAACCAAGCTTCAGCTCATTGGACAGTATTCTGTAACTTAACACCTTATAAATGACAACTCTGAGATTATACTCAGTCTCAATTGCTTCATGAGATCTAACTACACATATGACTAACTAAAGTGTTAAGATAGACAAATAGTGTAATGATGGAAAGTAATAGTTATAACTTAATGTCAATGCATATTACTCATTTATAATGTACTAAATAAGATTTAATTGGATTGGAATTACACTATGAGAAATACATATGAAACTGGTGTAAATTTTAATATATTTATTAATTAATAAAGACAAAATTAAACCAAAAAAATAGTTTCAAATGTGTGGGTAAATGCATGAAGGTATTATGGTGGATGAGACTGCATATTATGGCAACCACATTTTTACATATTAAAATCAGCATGTGTGCATAAGCAGTTACTGAAATCATGCCTATAATTGATATATCAAATCTTATCTTAACATAGTGGTTTGCTATTTTATAAGTAACCTTACTAGCTCCATATAGATTATTCATTATAATATTATACAAATGTATATATTTCTTTCTAAGATGCAAGTGCATAAATAAGCTTAAACTGATGTAGATTTGACTTAAGAACCAAGATTTGGTTTCAGACCAATGCTGAATAATTATATGATAGGCAGGAAGAATTGGATGCTTTACCTCATCAGTATGTGCTATAACATTGACAAAATACTACTAACAAACTGCCCTGTGGATGGGTAATTCTTCATGGGTTCTTGCATTAACAACAAGTGCATTAACAACAAGTGCATGGCATTTCATCATTATTTGCAAATATAGGATTTCAAAACAGTGTGCTACTTAATTGATGGCATTAATAAAGATAATTAAATGAAGATATTTTAAATTATATTTTCACTAAAGTTTACTGAATTTAGAGTGCTCACTGTTTCAAAGCATTGGCATACAATAATATATAATACATTTTGAAAATAAATATAGAGAAAGATATAGGCACAATTGCAATTAAGAATTAGGCAAGTACAATGGTTTGATTTAAATTAAATAGAAATTACAAGTGTAGGTAGGCAAGTTTTACATATATAAAAAGATGAATTAATTTAAGCATAGTTTATGGTTAACATTAATTTGAACATTCAATTAATTCTTTTTTTTTTACATTTAGCTAGCTTTTAAATATTAAGAAATTAAAGATTAAAATTGATTTAGAGCTCTGTCATTCTGGAATGATATTACTGATTTATTTATGGCAGCTAATAATGTAATTACTTTAGACTTCAGGTAAGGCAGAATTATTTTCTGGACAGGTTTCTGTTATCTTCTCCATCCATGAAGTGGTCACATTGTCAGGTGCATATGATGGCCATTGTTCCACTGTCCTCTCACAGAGAAGCAGCAAAATGTGGCCCTCCTTAGCCAGACATTTCAAGATTTCAACCAACATGGATTCTGGTGTCAATTTCTCTTTCAAAAGTTGGTGTGTGTGTGTCTAGTTTAAAATATTGCCTATTTATACAGTATTCTTCTCAGGCCACCTGCTTGTTGACAACTTATTTATTGCCTGAGAATTCATTAGCATTAGATGCTAATTTAGAAATTTAGATTTTTAAAATTGATTTAAACTTTTGTTCAATTTTTCAGCCAGGTATCCAAAATCCAAATGGGAATTCAAATATTGCTGGTCTATTGACTTTACTTACACACACATTTTGTTGTAAATAAATTATTTTGAAATTTACTAAATTTAAACTTATTTTTCCCAGTGCAGTGGCTAATGATAATTTATTTACAACTATTTTATTTAAATTTAAGAGAGTTAAAATCTTTTAAATGAAATCTAAATCATGCCATCCTATATATGTATCATGATATAGGATGGATTATATATATATATACAAATTTACAGTAAAAAAATTAATAAATTGACCTTCTATATAATTAAATCTATGATATAAATATTTTTATTTGCAAATTGAAATGTATCACCTGTCATATTTAAATATAATTGATATTACCAGCATCTGTTCATATATATATATATATGTGGTGATGCATATAGCCATGATAGTGTCCTTTTATATGGTGATGCATATGGCCATGATAGTGTCCTTTTAAATCCAGCACAGATAGAGCCAGTAAAAAAAAGTTTAAGTAAAATGGTAGAGGATCAAAACCTACCATTTCAATGTATGTGAAATGATCAGTCACTAGATATATGGGAATAGCAAAGAAATAGAGTTGTGTTTCATCAACAAAGTTAATTTTATATCACTTACCCTTTCATAAATTAAAACTTTCAATTTTCACTTTATTAATAATTCATTTTATTTTTGGATCAATTAATATTTTCTTAATAGATTGTGTTAATTCTAAGAATATAAAATTTGTGATCTTATTGTAGATTTATTATAGATTGTATAAATAGACAGTATTATTTCTAAATCTATAATGATCTGATACATTAACCAGTTTATAGTATTTTTTATTACTTAGATTTATTCCTATATAAATTCTTATTTAAGAAGTTCTAAATTATGGGATGGCATAATGGAAATTAACACTGATGATAAAATAGTATAATTATTTGGTACACTTTACTATCTAGTTACTCTAATTACTTTTGGACAGGAAATTAACTTACAGATAGTCATTACTATAACAATATCAAAAGTTATCAATGTCTTACATCTTTAATTTTTTATTACTAATTCAAAATCTTTTATATCTCCTCATTCCATTTCAGTATTTAATTATTATTAAAAAAACTATTCCATTTTAATTATTTTTTCATATTATTTGTATATAATTTTTTTTTTCAATATTTTGATCATTATCCATAGCTGTCAAGATTTTTTTAGATAATCATAAAACATTGGCAGATAAATTTGTTACAAGTATAGTGAAAAGGGTGTATAATCAATTAAACCTAAGAGTTTTGAAGAACATAATACTGCTGATAATAGAATCTCATAAGTTATGCAGTAGATAGGTTCCTCAGAAAATGTGCACAAAAGAAATTGTACAAAAATAGACTTAACTTACCTTGAAAAATGGGGGATGGGTACTGTAATTTTTAAAAATCGCATAAAAGCAAAGCAATAACGTAAAATTACTTTAAAATTCACATAAAAAAAATAAGAAAATAAAATATGACTAATAAAAAATTTCAAATTTGAAAAAAATTGATACAAAACAAACTTTTTTACTTTTTTTATTAACTACAGTATTTAATTTTATTCAAAACAATATATTTTTATGCATAATTTACAGTATTTTACATTTTTTCATACATGTACAGTATTTTAATCATTATTGCTATTTGACGATATGCAGATTTATTTGTGAATTAGTAAGACATCAGATTAATCACAAGAGGAAATTTAACTATCACCAACTTTATTTTTTAATTGCTCTTATAGTGGATTCACCTAAACTAAAAGGGTTTCCATTCACTGCTGATCTTCCCATTTCACTAAGCGATCTAAAATTGACATTTTTGTTTCTAAAGAAATTCATTTTCTTGGGTGTTTTTTCCTCTCCATTAGGGCAAACTAAAAGTTTAAAATAAAAATAAAAACTTAGACGATAATAAAAAAACATCTACTCACCACTGTTGAGAAAAATTTAATTAAAACTAACAATTAAAAATTAAATTCTTATTTTTGTCTTTAATTTTCAATTCCATTTAAAAATCAAATTTCATTGTTTCACATCAAATTAATTTCAGATTATGTAATTTTTAAATTGTTAATTACAATTAATAATCAGATTTTAATTTTTAATTGTCAAATTTAATTGTGCCCACCACTGCTACTCATCTTTTAAAAATAAACTTGTGGACACTAAATGATTAATTGATTACATACTCTTATTTTAAAAAGCAAAAATAGAATGTGATTTCAAATACAAAAACATCAACATACATAGTATAGGCATCTATAACATTTGAACAGATTTACATTATAATGTTGTAAAATTTAATGTGTGTATATAAAATGGAGAAATCCTGATTTTAAGTGAATTATGAACTTTATTGCATAAAATCTATTACAGTACTATGATAAAGAGCTGAAAATATTGAAATTATTAGATGGAAGTCGAACTCCGATAATGCGCTGTTATTTAAATATAATGTGTGAGTACGCAAAATTTATAATATTTAAAGTAATAATGTATTATCAGAGCTCAACTTCTGATCTAATAATTTTTATCACATAAAAGAAAACCGCATACATAAATATTAAGACGAAACATGAATCGCATAACTTCAAAATTGCATTAAATAAATCCGCATAAAACAAGACACAGGTTTATTAAAAAATACAGTTTAGTGTAGACATCATTAGTAGTAAGCAAAGAATTAAATGAAATTATTAAATTTTAATCAGACAACTGTAAGCATAAATATCAGGAAAAAGTGTCGAAAAAAACCCTCAAAAAAATCACCAGAGTATATAATAGTTTATTGTCATTATATTTTATTATTTTTATTGTTATTACAATAGTTTTATAATTAATGAACATTTTATTACATATATATACCTACACCTATACACTGGTTAGTAAAGGATCTTTATGCAAGAATTTTCTATAGTGATCATCATCAATTGGATCCATTATTTTGATTCACAATTGATTAATCACTGCTACAGTCTTTAAAAATAATTTTGATTTTTTAAAAAAAAAACAACCACCATATTTTCAAAATGGTGGTCATTTTGTCAGATTAATGATGTCATAGGATAATGATTTCATTAAAGCTATAGCTTTTAAAAATAAAATAGCAACATTCATGCTAAAAATGTTCATTACAATTTATTCAGTATAAAGTATTATATTTTGATTATAGAATTAGAATGTGATTAAAGTAATTCATTTACTTTTCAACCAGTACTTTTGCAATACAATCAGTGCTTTTATTTATGACAAATCCAAAATAAAGAAGATTTTCATCTTTAACAATTACCAATCAAAAAAACACTAAAGAGTATTGAAAACATACATAATCATGTACAACAACAATGTGTATTAATATTTACTTATAAAATCTATATATTAGATACATTATATTTGTTCATTTAATTTTATTGATTAAAATTTTAACAAACATGATTTTGTCTTTGGCAAAAATATGTTCATTATAAGTTTTGTTGTAGTTTTTTAATTGTTTCCTGACCTAATTTGAACATTTTATTTTTACAATTAAACCTTTTTTGTATATTATATACTGATAATCTTTAATATTTGAACTTTGTAAAATAATAAAATTAAATAGTAAATGGAGTTCATAACTATAACAATGGCACTTGGCTTTACTGAACATAATTTTATCTATACAACAAGTTATTAAAATGAAATATTAGATAGTTAAATTCCATTTTTAAATTCAAAAGAAATGTAGGATTAGTTATTGTTAAAGAAAGAAAATATATGTTAAAATTAACCATAGAACTTGTTGTTATTAAAAATTTGAAAAAAAATTATTTGGCAGTAGTGACAAAAAGTCATTCTTTTTCTAATAAGAACTGCTTCTGCTTTACTGCAACAAACTTTTTATAACTTGACTTTTTAAAAATAAATATTTTCAAATAAAATCTAATTATAGTCATGTAAATTTTTGGTTTTAAATAAGTATTTTATAAAAAAAATTGCATAAATAATCTTTAGCATGTAAACAAATTTATGAAAATTACAATTTTTCTTTTTGAATAAAATTTTCAACTATTTGCCTTTAATCTAAACAATATCGCAATCAGAAATTGTCATTTCTATTGAATTCAAAGTGGAACAGGTCTAACTTCTTTAATATGCAAATTATATATTGTAATTTTGAATAGGTATGTCTATTGTTAATATCTTCAATTTTTTTCAATTAATATTTTTAAAATAATTTCTGCTGCAAAATAAAGTATCAATGGCAGTCTCTAATAACAGTCTAATGCCATAGGCAGCTGCAAAATATATATATATATATATATATATATATATATATATATATATATATATATATATATATATATATATATATATATATATATATATATATATATATATATATATATATATATATATATATATATAACTCCATCATAAAGCTTAAAACATGCCAAAATAAGCAATTTTGTAGCTGCTGAGTAATAACATGTTAAATTATTTTGAGAAAAAATGATTTTATGCATTGTGCAGCTAATAATCAACTTTATATGATAAAAATTACTAAATATAAGTTTAAAATATTTATTTTTTCAATTTTATATCAATCTTATAATTTTTATTATTTATTTAAGATTATGGCCAGTTTTATCATAAACTTGGATTTGCAAAAATAAATAAAAAAATTAATCATTTGTGTACTTTATTAAAACTATGGCAATCAACTATACATTAAATTTCTGTACCTAATTTCACTGCATTTATATAAAATTAAAAAATTTACAATTTAACTCTCCAGCACTATGAAGATTTAATTGTTCTTCCTAATGATTTTATAAGCTTTCAACTTTTGATTTTAGTATTAAAATATTATTCTATATTGGAATTTTATAAATTGAATTTTATTTGGTAGTAATATACATTTTCAAATGAAAAACATTGTAAAACTTCATATGTAAATTTTGCAAATATTGTAAAAATGAGTTTGAAATGATAACAAAGATGCTTTTATCATTGAATGGATTGCAGAGCAGAATAATTCTTATAAAATGAGTGGAATCTTTTTAATTTAAATTTGTTTTTAAAATATGACTGGAAAAATATCAATTTTTGATAAATCTGTCAAATCCTGCTTTAAAATAGTAAAATTGTCTTTTAATTTTTTGAATATTTCAAATTATCCTAATAAAGACTGCAATAATGTGTTAGCTATAATTTGCATAAGTCAGGTAATCAGAATATCATGAGTTTTTTAGATAACATTATGTTACAAGTTATTACCTTAATATACTTTTTGATTTTTAATAATTATTATATAAATATTGTTTAAAAATGTTAATGAATCTTAATAAATTTCACAAAAAAAAATATCGTTTTTACTCATTCCAAAAACATTCTGAAAATAATCTCACAAAGTGTGATCATTGATTACAAAAAAATAAATCAATCAAAGGGAAGAAGGCAGAGATAAATTCTTTGACTTTGCCACTATTCAATTATAATAGCCTTTGTTGATTTAAATTTTAAAAAATCAATATTTTAAAACTATGTGAATTTACACTTTTTTTAAAAAAAAAAAAAATTAGCAAAATATCCCAATAGATATTTGTACAAATGCAATTTTTAAAAAAATATGATTTTAGCATTTTTTCTGGACTTCTCTGACTGACATCTTTGTGATGATGTTCTGTATGATTAAAAAAAAATTAACAGCACTGAAAAAAAAAATCAAAACGTTCATGATGCAATTTTTTTAAAAGAAAATTTTAAATGTCCATTGTGGTTGGTTATTTTTGTTTTTTCTTGTTTTATTTAATTCAGGAAATATTCTGCAGTTGTGTAAGGAGAAAAACGACTGAATGAATGGTCAATGGAAAAATTATATTATTTTTTCCTTTAAAATTATAGCTGCCAAAATGTTTTTATATGTCTAATAAAATATTTATTCAATTTAAACTTTATTTTTTAATCATTTTTTTTAATAATTTTTTATTTTTTATATGAGATTTTACATTCTGAGACAGTTTGTAGGAACCAATTGTTTTTTTTAAGTGGAGGTAAAGGTGTGTGTGTGTGTGTGTATATATATATATAAATAAATTATTTTGGGGGGTAAAACCCAAATATCGGTATATAATAGAAAATAATGCACGGTTTTATCCAAAAAATAATTTACATACATCATACAACCGTGAAAACATTAAATATATATATATTGAATTAGCTCTCAATAAAATAGATTCTTCATCGATTGAATTAGCTCTCAATAAAATAGATTCTTCATCGACTGATTTGGCTAGAGCCGAGATTTGCAATATTTTAAAAAAAGCTAAGCTTCCTAAAAATAATATTTCAAAGAAAGAAAGACAAGCATTAAATAATATAAAATCGGACAAATCAATTGTTGTACTTCCAGCTGATAAAGGTAACGCTACTGTGGTTGTGAATTGTGACATTACCATAATAAAATTTTAGATTTGCTTAATGATAAAACTTATAAACCATCCAAAAGAGATCATACTATGTATTTGGAAAAAAAAAAGCCATTATTAATAAATCACCTATTGAAATAGAGATAAAAAAATAAAATACTCTTGATCATGGACTTCAAAAAATTCAAAAAATTCACAAACCAGATACTCCCCTTTGTCCAATAGTAAGTGCAATAGGATCTCCAACTCATATTTTAGCTAGATATTTATCGGATTTCATTTAACCTACAATCCCATCTATTAAAACATATATTAAAAACTCTTTTCATTTTATTTCGGTTTTAAAATATTTAAAAATTAGTGCTAATGACATTCTGGTCAGTTTTGTTGTGGTGTCTTTGTTTACAAACATTCCAATTGAAGAAGCTTTAAATGTAATTTCACAACTCTGCAATTTGCAGACCATATTATTGCATTGATTAAACACTGTCTCTTGAACACATATTTTGTATACAATGGACAGCATTACAGACAAGTTTTTGGTATTTCTATGGGCTCACCTATCTTAGGAGTAATAGCTGATTTATTCATGGAAAATATAGAAACTCATGCTTTAGAATCATCATCTTTAAAACCTCTCATTTGGTTCAGATACATAGATGACACTTTTATCATATGGCAAAATGGAAAAAAATAAATTAGATGATTTTTTTCTTACATTTAAATAATATGCATCCTCATATTAAAATTACAATGGAGACAGAGTCTGGCGGAAAACTCCCTTTTTTTTTTTTTTATGTTCTAGTCACCAGAACACCAAATAGTTTATTTTTTTCAATTTACAGAAATAATACACAGACAGGTATTTACATTTACATTCTCATCATCATCCAACTCAGATAGTTTCCATAGCTAAAACTTTTTTAAATAGAGGAATTAACCTTTCAGATAAGTCACTTCTAAATGAATAAATAAATCATATTAATAGTGTAAATAGTTATAATTATAAATTTATTAAAAAAAACCTTGTTTCAAGCCCAAAATGGACAAAATAGGAAACAAAAATATGATAAATCAGCTATTAGGATTTGTGTTCCATATGTAAAAGGAACTACAGGCAGTATTGGATGTATATTAAAATGCTATAATATAAATACAGCATTTTCTACTCATCAAAAGATCAGCAATATAATAGCCAAGGATAAGGATTCAATCCCTCTTGAATTTCATGGTGTTTATCAAATCTAATGTGAAAATTGTAAAGCTTTTTACATAGCCAATAAACATCACATGACCACCACCTCTTATGCTTGTGTATAACTGTTGTTAAAACAGCTCAATACGTATAGTGAGTTTTGCCTGTTTTAAGAACAGTTATACACAAGCATAAGAGTGGTCATCATGTGATGTTTATTGGATTAAAACCAATCCTGCCTAATAGCATAGTGGTGGTATGGTTATTAAAGAACCAAAGACACCAAAATGTATGGGTGCTGAACTGAGTTTAGATTCATATGACTATATAAGCTAATGGGCTTGGATTGAAAACATTAAGGCATTTTCAGTTTAAGATTCATAATTTTGTAGTTAAGTGGAGATAAAAGATGGCTGCTGGAGGGTTGCATTAGATTCTAAGATCTAGGTGCAGTGCTCTCATATCTAAGGCTCATCACTGACAAAGGCCACAAGCCAGAAATAGTCTGGGGATATTGGATAAGTAGGCACTAGATGGGGATTTTATGCACAAGCCTTCTGGCATCCAGTGATTTCTCTAGATTGCTGTGTGTGGCAATATGTATAGTGAGTTTTGCTTCTTACGTAGGTATGAGTAATCGTCACATCAGTGTTAGGAGAGATGAGCATGCTAATGCAATTAAACAACACTCATCATCATCAGCACTTTCACTCTATACTATAGATTCAGGTCATAATATTGATTTTTCTAGTACCAGGATCATATCCAGATGTGATAATTTCTATCAGTGCAAAATTAGAGAAGCCATTGAGATACTTAAAAGGCCAGATTGTATCAATAAGTGAGATAATATATGCAAACTTTCTCCTATTTGGAAAGATTGTTTTAAGAAACATTCTTAATTTAACATTTTTGCTATTGATGGAAATTTAACTTTTTTTAAAATCATGATTGTAGTGCCTCTACAACCATCTTTCTATCTTTTATCACCCAGTAGATGACTTGTGTGATCAAGTTAAAATATCGGTATATCAATATTTAAATTTTTTTAACATGGATGAACCTGCAAACTATGTTTTTTATATATGTAGAGAGAGAGGATCTTTAGTCTTCATGCTTTAATATAATAAGAAAAAACAGATAATATAATTAGAACCTTCAAACACCAACTTAACCCAGCAAACACACAGAGGTGACCTTGAATCCTCCTCTCATATATAAGAAACATACACAAGAATTTATATCAATAATTTCAGCTTATGCTATTGCACTCCCCCCCCCTCAGTTTTAATAGACATCAATAATACTAAGATCAGCTTCCTCCAATACACACACAGCAAGCAATATATAACATAGCATGCCCGGATAGCAATTGCCTCAGATCGTATTATGAAGAAATGAAGGCAACATAACACACAAGGCTCTTATAGCACAGCACATATATGCTTACTCTAAATCACAAGCAGACCACACTCACACCTCCTTCATGTAGCACAGTGCTTCCACAGGCCACCCCTGCACTCTGGATGATCCTCAAGTTATGTGCAGAGAGTGCCATGACTTAAAGAGAAAAATCAAAGAAGCCTATTTTATCAACTTGGACTGTAATTTGATGAACAAAAGAAATACGTGTTATGCAATTTCCAAAAAATGGCAAACATGATTTGCATACACTTTTCATTTTTATAGCAACAGTCTTACTCCACAATTTACTTTGCACACAGCTTTGATTATGAAGGTATACTTTCGAAAGTACTTAGCAAAATAAACTCAAATAGCCAATTACTTATTTGTTTATTGTATTTATTTGTGTGAAATATATATTGCATATATCTTATTTATTATAATAAGATTTTGCACAATCAGAATAATATAATAAAACTCTCTTGAAATGAAAGCATCATAAACTGGAAATTCACAAGTAAAACTCTTACAATGTATAAAAAAATGATTTAATTATTTTTGACCATTTTCTTTATTTTCATATTAGACATATAATTATTTTAATGCACTTTCCGAAGTTTTGGCATAGGTTCATTATCTTCCAGTTTTCAAAGAAATCACTATAGTTACAGTTTAAATTAAATGTTAAAAGTATGCAAAAATTGTAGCTATCACCTGGTATTAGACAATTCAATACTATGTAAAACTTAGAATAAGAAATTGCAAATGAAAAAATTGTCACAAGTTTCTTCAGTCAAAATTAATAAATGTCTATGATGGATATTTCATCCAAAACAAGTTTTAAATATCAACTATGAAACAAAAAATTTAAAAAAAAAAACTCTTTCCAAACTTAAAGCATTAAAAGATAAAAGACCATGTGGCACATAGAGATAACAAAAAACGCTATCTTTAATTTATAAATATGAATATTTTAAAAATATTTTCAGTTATTTGGATATTAATAAAATAAACAAGTTATTCTTCATTTTGCTAAAAAAAAAAAAAAAAAAAGGTTAAAAAGGTTTTAAACTTAAAATAAATTGCTAACAAAAAGAGAGAAAAAAAGTAAGATAACATTTGTCTTTTTCTTTTTAAAATTAATAACAGTAAACATTAAACAGTACTTGTATTTATATATTAGACTATTTCCATCATCTAATATAAATATTGAATGTGTTTAGAAAAATTTACTTTATTTAAATATTCCAAATACATTCAATTGTTAATTTGGCAGAATGTTTCAGTTGGTTAGAATGTTACTTTAAAATTCAATATTCAAGAATCTAAAGTTCCAGGTTCGATTCCCATGCTAGTACTGTCACTGATCAGATCAGCAACACCTGAAGAAGAGGACAGAACATTACTTCCTGAAACATTGTGCATATACTAACCTGTGTGCTATTACTAACAGGTGAATGTATTTGGTATATTTAAATAAAGTGAATTTTTTTTCAACACATTCAATACTCATATTAGATGATGAAAATAGTCCAACATATAAATACAACTAAAAAAACATTTTCACAACCCTTCAGAAAAATATTAAGCAGTACTTTGTATAAATATCTAAAAATAATTGTATTACAGTTCTGTTTAAACATTTTTAACATTATAATAAAAAAATAAATTGAATGACTTTATTGTTCCAAGTTCATACAAAATTCAAGCACTAAAAGTGGCAAATGGACATGATCCTTGACCTTAAATCCTACAGTGTAATGCTCTACCACTGCATCAAACTACATGGGGCATTAATATTATTATATGGTAATATGATCCCTTTGTCCATGCATGTTTGTTATTAATATAGAACTGATTTTTTTGTTGGATCTCGCCTATCATTATCTAGATAGTAAAGGTGTCTCAATAATTGGTACCAGACATACTGATAATAAAAAATGAACTACAAATTATCTGCCACATGATTGGATCCACATAAAAAGAGGAGTGTTGATGGGTAATTAATTTGGTAATTTTTCATTTCAATAAAAATGCTTTGAAAATTTTTTTTTTATATGAATGAAACAAAAATTATGATTTGTTAGTTTAGTTGGATAATTTTATGGAAAACTAATTTAATAATTATCTAAATTATATTGTAAAGTTTATATTTTTTTTGGACTACAAGTTGGATTACAAGTTTATCAGTTTTATTGTTGGTATTTGAGCCTGAAAATAATGATTTCAGAATATGAAAAGGTTTCACTGAAAAATCTTTTCCATAGCTAAAAAATAAATGATTGAAAAGAATTATGCCATTCTTTAATAATGGAGAATCCATTTAAAAAGGTGCATCATTTTCATTTTTTTAAAGGTAAACTACTGAAAGTGATGTAAAAAGTTGTAGTGATTGATATTACATAGAGGTTAAATTCTCCATACAGTAGCATGACTCAGTGCAAGCCAGAGTAATTAATGAATGCATCCATTGATTACACTGGCTTGCACTGAGTGGTGCTACTGGTGGAGAGTTTAGTTTCTGCATAAACAGCTTTTGAAAACATAAAGAATGGTGATCATGTGATTGATATTAATAAAAAATCTGACATAGTCAGGTTTAACTCTTAAAAAGAAAAGAAAATTTTAAAAAAATATTAAATTTATTAATCCTATATGAATTAATCAAATTAATGCTAATTATAAAGGCAACTAAGAGAATATTTGTTAATATTAGTTCATAAATAGTACCACTAGTATATTATTAGTTCATCTAGAAATCAAAACTACAGGAAACAATGACAATCAAAAAACTTATACTTGAAAATTTCTACGCAATAGCACTTGGTAATGACTGTTCAATTTTTAATGAAAAATGTACAGATAAAATATAAATAAAATTATAATAATTATGTTGTTAAAGAATAGAAACTATGAAGAAAGGTTTGAATTTAGTTACATAACTACAATTAATGGAGAGCTGAGATATACTCTATAGATTATCCATCTAAATAACATCTTTTTATCTCTTAAGTGTAATTTGTGATAGATGATGTGAGTCTGGATTTACCTCTTTATTATCGACTATAAAATTTATGATAGTTATTTACAAATCTACATAAGGTTATAATGATGTAGAATATTAAGACCCAATTATAAATTTTATTTTATGTTTAAAGATCCAAATCCTTTTGTCAGTAAAATCTTCTTCATACCTTAATGAAGTTTAATTATCACGTTTTATAGTAATCTTAGAGATATTATTTCTTATATTTTTAAAATATTACCATCCAAAATAAACCTTACATTAGCAGAAACTACGGGTTTGAATTCAACGTCAAGCTAAAGAGATGAAAACGTGATATTTTTAATATCATCATCTTAAATAAATAAACTATCCCATACTCCTATTTTTTTTTTGTTTATTAGATTTTATCAATAAGAAGTATGGAATTGAATTAACTTATCAAGCAACCATCATTATTTTTTGCCTTATCCACTCTGAGAATAAAACATTCCTCATTTCTAAATATAATCCAATTTACTTTTACAACTATATAAGTTTAGCACTAAATCAACAACTATATATTTTAGTAATATCATTATTTGCTAATTATAAATAATGTAATCCTTGAAAAAAGATAGTACAGTATATAGTTTAGTGTTACAAACTTTTCCAGTTTAGTGCGAATGTGCAGATGTCGAAAAAAGCTGAGTTATTTAATACAATTAATAGTTTAGATATGATTTAATACTGCAATATATATACAATATATTTATTTTGATTGTGTTGCTTTCTTATAAAAACTATGTTTTATTATGTAAAAAATTGTTTATGATAATTATAATGCTATAATATTACTAAGAAATAATCATTAAATCACAAATTTAAAAAATAACACTATTTTTTTCTTTAGAAAGCTTATAAATCAATAATAGCTTTTAAAAATTAACGTATCAAAATCTAAAAGCAATATAAACATGGTATAAATGTTGTAAGAAAATTGAATTATATTTGTTAGTTATATTCCGTCTTTATTTAATGTTTTTTTATGTGTATATATCTAAACTAATCAAAGACATTCGTTTTATTTTTATCTGAAAGTAGATTTTCTCAATTTCAATTGTTTTTTGAACAAATGGCAACGTCCTAGGTTTTTAGTTTTGCATGTTAACTTTTAATGTTAAGTGTGAATACCTATAAAAAATCTCAGAATATTACGTAAAAGTCTGTGGTGGGGGGGAGGGGTATTGCTTGTGCGTACGTATATAGAAATTGAGAATATTTTCGTGTGTTTAACGTATGTACAACATAGACATAAACCATAAATACTGACAGATATTAATAGCTTAGTGAAAAACAATTTTTTTTAAAATGTCATTATTAATAACAATCACGACAGTTAATCTAGTTAACTCACAGTGTCTAACACATGAAAATATATAATTGTTAAATTTGTTTTCTCTTACGATAATTACTATAGTGCCATTCAATCAGGAAATAATTTTCTGTATCACTTTGAACAGTGTGAGATTTTGAACATTGCATAATCCACATTGAAATTCGGCCAAGTTTTTATTCTCTTACAAAAAATTGATGTATAAATCAACAACTAAAATGTAATTTTGTATTAAACATTATTTTATACTTCCAATATAAATTAATTATAAAGATACGAAACTTTCCTTAGACGGGTAGAATATAATTTACGCGCGCCGAAACGCAATAAAAATGAGATGCTATAATTGAATAACGATAAAAGAAGGCAACTATGCGCTTTTGCGGGTTTTCTATGTCCTCATAGTCATAGCATTAGAATCCTCATAAGAAAAAATGGTAGTATATATATATAAGCAAAAATATATTCAAAGCTTATGCAAATTAGAGAGTCCATTTCTTAGAAAAGGGTCAAGGATGATTCCTTTCAGTTTATAGCATTGTTGTTATTAGCTACATGCCAAACTTCTTTGACCTTTTGCCTAGAGTCGTTTCTCTCAAAGCAAACAACTGTGGCGAATAAGGGGTTTCAAATATATGGCTAGTGATGTTTTGGTTCTCCAAGAAAATTTAATATACTCAGGCTTGTCTGAGGCTCTTTTATATAGATACTGGTGCTGTGAAAGTCGAGTGTAGAGAAATGCATGAGATTTACTGTAATATATTGCATTGCACTCTGCCTGGGATACAGTTTTGTATACAATGCAGTCCTCTTCACTTGGATTTCACAATACCAATATCTATATTGAAGAGCCTAAGACAAGCCTGAGTATAAGTCAATTTTCTTGGAGCACCAGAACATTACTAGCCATACATTTGAATCCTTATCTGCCACAATTGCTTGCATTGAAATGATTCTAGGTGAGGGATCAAAGAAGCTTGGCACATAACTAATAACAACAATGCTATAAACTGAAAGGGATCGTGCTTCCCCTTTATAAGAAATGGTTTCTCTAATTTGCATAAGCTTTGAATATATTTTTGCTTATATATAGTACTATTTTTTCCATGATCATTATTTAATGCTATGACTATGAGAACATAGAAAGCTCTCAAAAGTATTTAGCTGCCGTGTATTATCATTATCCAATTATAGCTTTTTCTTTTTATTGTGTTTCAGTGCACATAAGGTATATTCCAATACAAGTAAAATGAAATCAACACAGTCAGGTAGAAAAAAAATAATATATAAAATGCACAAACATATCATTCATTATATATTTATGTACACACAGCCTTACAAAACATGTACATATATACTACTATAATTTATTTAAATACTTTAAGACAGGCTTTAATCTCTATAAAATGTGCCTTAAAATATTTATAATAGTCAAGCAAATATTTTGTCGATAGAGGGATCTCACAACCATAGCAACTTGTATAAAGATAAGAGCAGCCATCTTATCTTTAACCTAAATTTCTAAGCATCCTGATTTGGGAGCATGAAGTTGTTGTTCTCTTCACTGTTTAAGTCCACTATTTCCTTAATCAATTAACCTTCATGAAATATTGCGATTTACAGCGAGTTAATGTTATGATCTTAATACTGGAAAATCTGTAAACTATTGTAGAGTTGTAATTATTTACTAAAAATTAAAAAAAGAAATATAATGACTATCTATTAACATTTATTGGCTTTAGGTTTTTCTAGGAATAATTTTATAAGTACCTGCTCAAACAAAAAGCACATATATACCAGTTTTTAGAATCGATTATCAGTTTCAGTGTATAGTAGTTATTTGATTAATAAATCATAAAATCTCTCTTTGGATACATTCATCATATAATTTTAAACATCATTAAATAAATAAAGTGTGTTATCTATTGTCAGATTTTATAAATACGGGATGAAAAAAAATTAATCTTAACTTTCTTTATAGGGTCTTGTAGATTACAATGTTTAATATACAAATGCAAAAACTAAGTTCTCAATAATAATAAAAAGGTAAATTTTCCTAAAATTTAAAGACTTCATTGATTGCTTCTCTATATCATTATCAGCTTCCCTTAAACAAATATAACCATTCAAAAAAACAGTTATGGATGAAAATATGGTTGCACAAATAACAATTCCATTGTCATAGATAGTTTAGAAAGATGCTGATAGGAGATGCTCACAATGGCTAGAACCTACATCAATATAAATATTGAAGATATATAGAAAAAATGAAGAACATGCACACACACAAAAAAATCAGAAAACAGCTCCTAGCCTGAATGAGTTCACATTATACTCCCAATGTAACAGAATTTATTTCTCTTTGAGCACTGCTTTCTGATTATTCATAATTAATCTAAAAATAGATTATTTCCCAATGGTGATCCTCTCAGTATCCTAAGTTTAGCTACAAATTTATGTGAAGATTAAAGGAAATCCTAAGTTAAAATATCCTTTCTTTTAACATAAATAAAACAAAGAATAAATTATAAATATTTACTTTTATAATAAACATTGAATAAAAATATTGTTCAATAAATATTTATTGTATAATCAAACAAATGTATTCAGTGTTGAACTCTTGAGAATAAAAGAGTATGTCATGACATGGAAAATACCAAGAGAAAAAGATTCAATTTAAGCATTTTTAATTTTTTTTTTTTTTTGCTCAAATTAAATGCTTTTAAATTAACTTGTCCTGTCTGCATTTCTGTTGATATGTCCACAATTTTGTCTAAGTTTCTGTCAGAAAATTCACATTTTTGAATTTTTAACAATGAAAAAAAATTGTTTCCATTTAGAATTTGAACTCATATCCTTACATTTTCCAGAAAAAATTCTTAGCAACTGAGTCAATGGAAATATTACATTTGTAGAATAAAATTTTGTTAAAAGTGATTTAACTCATAATTAATTAAAAGTAAATATTTTCTACTAAAATCTTAATTATTCTTTTAAAATAATTAATAGTTCATAAATATTTTCTAAAAAAAATGTATAAAAAATGTTTTCATTTACAGGTCTTCTCTTATGAAAAAAACAAAAAACAGACTAATGAAGAAAATTATTTTATTTAAATTGAAATTATATAGTATATTTTTTAAAACAAACTTTTTTAAATAATAAAAAGTAAAAAAATATTTAAAAAAAAAAAAACTTTTTAAAATAATGCTTTTATGTAAACAACTGACTAAAAAGTAAAAAATAACAAAGTAATCTCACTAACAAAAAAATCTGACTAAAATACTTTTATGAAATAACACATGTATTTTAATAGGATTACTTTATTAATTGGATTACTTTGCTATTTTTTACTTTTTAGTTAGCTATTTACATAAAAGCATTATTTTAAATAAATATTTTTTTAATATTATTTTATAACTAATTCTCATTTGTAGAAGCAAAAAAAAGGCAAAATTTATTTATATTTAGAGCATAATTGTTCAAAGATCAATTTAACATATACATTTTTTTTTATTAAAAACCAATACAAGCATTATAAAAAAAATTGATAGAGACTCAAATCAGAAGATGAACAGTGATTTTATTAAACTACTCAATTTTTCTATTATATGCATAGATTAGCTAGTAATTAATTGCATGGTTTATAGTTAGTATTGATACTACTACTTAAGTTAAATTCTATTCATTAAGCAGAAAAACACAATGAGCATGGATGATTTTAAATCTATTAATGTAGTTTCTTTGATGTATAGGATGATCAAATAGAATAGTTTTATTTTGTAGCTAGGGGAAAAATATTATTATGGGGCCCCAAATGGATAAGTCTATTAATTATGTTTTTATTTTTTAGGGATTTGAATTGTTTCTTAGTTGAATATTCAGAAAAAAATTTGATTTGAGATATGTTTTAGTTGATGAAATTATATATTAAATAAGGCTGATCTTCTAGTTAGCTGATTATATATTTTTTTGCAACCACAACTTGTCTTAAGATGTCTGATAGAGAAATATATTAAAAAATAGAAAGTAACATAAGTAATACGTTTCATGATAACATTTAATTGTACATTCAAACCTTTAACATAAGAATTTTTTCCAAAGAAGGACACCCTATACTCAGCAGTATAATATGCTAGAAATAAAAAAGCTGTTTGTGTAGTATTTGCTTAACTAAGAATAGTGACAACCAGATTTCCTAGAAGATAATCCTAGGAATTATTTTAGATTTAAACAAATTCACATATAAATAGCATGAATAAAATTGGTTGTTTATTATTAAAGAAGATTACTTTTATTTTCTATTTTTTATTGTTATTGTTTGACTAAAAGATTAAATTAACAGCTTGGTGGAATTAGAGATCATCATTAATGGATCATATTTTAGTTTATTTTGAAAGCTCTTTTTAATGTGATAGTTAAAACTTACTTTATAATAAATTCAATCTATTTTTAAGATTTAATAATAAGAATTGTAGATCATTATGTAATTGTTTTTATTTTCTTATATTACTATTTAAAATTAATAATATTTTAAATACAAGTATCGTTTACATAACTAAAGTCTAGATGTAATATAGAGGATCTGAACACAGACTTTCAAGTTTCCTTCAACCATTCACTCTATCTCATACAACTGATATATATGACCACACACATGTGGAAAAGATGTTATCTCCAATATATGTATTTTGTGCTGAACCAGCACTCATCAGTTAGTCCTAATCATCATCTCCCGCCCATATATAATCTGTCTTCAGTTTATATTAAGATAGCAAATCTTTAATGGACAGGCTTCAATCTACTCCACCCTCCAACTCTTTAACTATTCATATTATTGAAAATCTGATGATGGAACATCAAAATCCCTTGTTAATGCCAATATTATTGTTAAAGCCAACTTTAAGTGACTTTGACCCCTCATGTATAGGACCTTGTCCATTTAAATACACAGAAGAGAGATGGGTAGGATACAGGCTGAATTTGTAATATTTTAAAAACAAGTATATTTTACATATCTGGAGTCTATATACATATATAGGGAGACAATGATCTGTACAAACTGGTGAGTGCTGCCTATCCTTTTTTTGTGTATTTAAATAGGCAAGATCCTATATACTTGAGGAGTCAGAGTGATTTAATATCAACATGGGTTTGACAAAAATATTGGCATTAACAAGAGATTTGGGGAATTCCATCATCAGATTTTTAATGGTATGGATAGCTGAAGAGTTGCAGTGTGGAGTATGCTTATCTGGATTAACTGATAAGTGCTGGTTCTGCATGAAATATGTATATCAGAGATAATTTATCTTTTTCCATGTGTGTGGTCACATTTATCAGCTATACAAGATAGAGTGATGGCTAAATGGATCTTGGAAATTCTGTATTCAAATTCCCTATAATACATTTAGACTCCAGGCATATAAAATATACTTGTATTTAAAATATTACAAATTCAACCTGTATCCTGCCCATCCCTTTCCTATGTATTTAAATGGACAAGGTCCTATACATGAGGTGTAAGAGTAAATTAAAGTTAATATGAGCTTGACAATAATATTTGCATTAACAAGAGATTTGGGCATTCTATAGTCAACTCTTTTAATGGTATGGATTGCTGAAGACTTGAAGGGTAGAGTGGATTGAAGCTTGTCCATTAAGAGGTGAAGATTTACTATCTTAATATAAACTGAGCGTCTGGACCAACTGATGAATGCTGGTTCAGCACGAATTACATATATTGAATATAATTTATCATTTTCACATGAGTGTGGTCGCGTGTATAGGTTGTATGATATAGAATGGAAGGCTGAAGGGAGCTTGAAAGTCTGTGTTTAGAATTAAGAGTTTTTAGATAATTAAAAATTTTAGAGATGTTCAAAAAGACTTTTCCAAACAGAATATTAAGTTGAGGTCATATTAATAAAAATAGCATCAATCTTTAGTTTATTTTGAAAGCTCTCTTCAATGTGGATAATTAAAATAAAACTTGTTTAAATACAACCTGTCGTTGTTTCTCGATGGATTTTATTGAAATATTTTTTTCAAATAGTGTAATTTGAATTTTTAATTTTTGTAATAGGGAAATAAAGTGTGGGTAAACGAATTTGTCAATCCTGCAAGCTATATTCTCATATTAGCAAATTTTTAAACAAATAAATATAATATATTTATAGAACAAAACTAACATTGTCTCTAAAGCATTTTAAACATTTTTGAATATTTTATTTTTACATGAAGTAGTACCTCAAAGTCGTCAACTTATCAATTAGCTTATATAATATACACAGTTTTAAAATTATTATTTTCATAAGATATAAATATATCTTTAAATTAAATGAAAGAAATCGTGCACTTTCTTTTCATCCTAAGAACAATGCAAATATATATATGATAAATATATAAGAATTCCACATACATCTCATTGACTTTTCCCATTATTATACATCCCAGAAACTAAATCATTCATCTAACATATGAGATAAAATGAATAAACTAAAATATTTAATAAAATTATTCTAAATCATTATAAGATTGGAAAACAGAATATTTTAAACAATCAAAAATATCAAATTATAATTAGGGAATAAAAATATATTAAATAAAGTGACTAAATCTTTCAAGTGCAACTATTTCTTTTTTAGAGCCATATAAGCGTGGATAATCAATGGACACAATATGGGGTACTGTTTTAAAATCTACCTTAAAATATCCTGTGATTTCTGATTTTGCCTTCATCAATAAAGATTAGGATTCAAATTTGGAACTAATGCACTTATGCATCTAGCAAACACCATTTTCTATTTTATACTATTTAAGCTAATTATCTGAAATTTAAAATCCTAAAGTTTCAAATTCAGGCTAACTCTTAATTTCATAGCTATAAAGATCTGATACCAGATCAATTTCTACATAGTTTCGAAATTTCAGTTCTCTTTTTTACCATTTGGCTAAACGTCAATATTAGCAGTATCATATAATTTCTCATATGCTTTCTCATGTTATTATTATTCTATTCTACAACCATCTACTATAAGAAAAAGTCAGAAACTGGTCAATGTGGAGATGTACATTTTGTAGCACTATATCATCTAGAATCCATTAATCCTTCAGCTTACAGTAGATGGCTTTAGTATAGTGTGAAGACTATTGATCTTAGAAGCATATAAATAACATATGAAAAAGTCATGCTTTTATTGTTGGTATTAACTTTCCCAGCCAAGATGTAAATGGAATCTAATGTCCTAACACTGAGGTATCTAATATATGTAAAAACTGATCTGATGGCAGATTAATATAACTTTATAATTAGCAGTTAACACTTTAGGATTTTTTTTTGCTTTCAGGATATTATCTTGAATAATATAAAGAAGTAAAAAGTTAACTCTTTCAATCCCTTTATAATATGACTGTATTATTTAAAACAAAATTTCACAACTAAATTGTTGGAAGGGATTATCTTTTTACTATCTAAAATTTCATCTTTCACAATATTTTGATTTTTTGTAGTCTATTTCTCATTTATATATTTTTAAACATTCTGTTCTTTTCTTTAATATGTGCTTTATTTCTGGTTGCTGCTTTTTCATCTAAACTATTTGATTCTATTATTAAGATAATCTTTATTTTTTGTAATTCATTTATCTTTCTGTATTCCCTTGTATTCATTTTTGAAAATCTTTATCTGTTTCTCATATTGATTCACTATTAATCTTTACATAAACTTTTCTACTCCTACAGTATTATTCCTTTTATTTTTGTCATCATCATGACCTTCACAGATCATAAGGCATCTCCTTAGAGTTATGTGTTTGTGCAACAATACTTCCATCCTTTAGCTACTTATACAACTTTTCTAATTCCAAATCCCTTTTCATTTTTTTTATTTAGCTCAAACCTTGAGAACTGAGAATGCAAGGATAGGGTTAGTGGTTTAGAAGTTCTTCATTTGAATTTTTCTCAAGAGAGTACAATCATCAATGAGTTAGTTTGGAACTTAATTTCAATGAGGCAGAAATTTCTGCTGGCAAAGAAATAGAATTCCCCTCTGTCTACCATGAAAGTGCCCAGAAAAGATGGTCTAAAAATGACCTGTCTCATACAGCCTAGCTAGGTTGTTGTGTCTGTGGATTATTCATTTTAGGGATAGAAATAATATGAATATTAGGAATAATAGCAATAGTGGTAAAGTGGGAGATAGTGCAGCCTAGCTAGGTTGTTGTGTTTGTGGATTATTCATTTTAGGGATAGAAATAATATGAATATTAGGAATAATAGCAATAGTGGTAAAGTGGGAGATAGTGGTAGCACTAAAGATAAATGTTATAAATCTTATTTTTTTCTAATTATAGATACATGGAATATATGAACTTTACTTTGTGCAAACTTTTCAAGACCAGAATGGAGCATTCCACTGGTAGATAAAGAGCTCTCAATATATAAGATTGATATAGATGGTCTTGGTGAAATTCATCTTCCAGAGAGTGAAAGTTTAATAGAGCATACTGGAAAGGTAGATCAGTCAGTAAAAGAAGAATGAATGGTGTATGTGTGGTATTGGGTTTTTTGTAAAATCCAGTTTACTATCTTTATTGTTGCAATTCCTCATTGTATCAATGAAAGATTAATGGTGTTAAAACTTGCCTTGCACATTTGTACCAGTGTTCATTTTACTAATGCCTATACTTTAGCCTTAGGTTCAGAAAAGGAAGCTTTTATTTTTTGTTGGATAACATTAAAAGATCTTTTTTTCTCTCTTTTTGTTGACTTTGGCCAAAAGTTATTGGAAATGGTGGCATTGGTGCTATAAATGTAAATTGTTTGTTACTACTGAATTTATATACAACACATGGGTTGACTACCATAAATACTTTGTTTAGGTAGGAAAAACAGTATAAATGAACATAGATGCATTCACACTCAAAATAATGGCATATATTATCATTAGTAGGAATGCAAAAGAAGTTTACATTATGTGAGAATTTTTAAGCAATATGTTGGACAGATCATAGATTAACATATTCAAAGATTAAAATGATTGCTGTTTTAAAAAATAGATATTCCAATCAAATTTACAAAAAAAAAATGTTTTTTATTTAGAAGAATTTACTATATGTACTAAATTTTAAAAACTATTAAACCCTAAAACTACTAATTTGAATCTTCAGGACTACCATATTACTGAAGCATCTCATAAAGAATGTGTTATGAATGCAAATTAATCTATTTGTGGGTTAACTACAAAAAAGAATCATGGTTAATTTTCTGACAATATTATTATTAGTGATTTAATTAAATGGAAATATGTTATTTTCTACTTGGAAGAATAATAAATCAAATGTAAAACTTCATAATATATATGGAGATCTGAAGACAGAAGATCAGGAAGTCTAAAACATGATTGATGGATTAAAACAGCAAAGAAGATAGTGGTTATAGTCATTCTAGATTTTTTTTTTTTGATGCATTGAATGCAATAAATGACTTGAGAAATGGTAACAACTGTATTAAATCCAGCAATGGCATTACATTATGTGATGTCAATGATAATTTGAACTGGTGGAATAAATGTTTTGATCATATTTTGAATAATACTACAAAAAATTGAGATGATGCCATTTAATGATATATTCATGTAATCTACTCATTTAGATTTGGACAAAAACATCCAGCTTAATCAAGGTAAAACAGCTCTTTATAATATTAAAAAAGGAATGGTTTCAGATTCTGATAAAAGACCTGTAGAAATTTTAAAATATGATGGTGATATTTAGCTTTAAGAATATTAGATTTTTTTAAAGAATATATAAACCTATCAAGTAATATCACCCAATCTTAAGGATGTTTTTGTCATTCCAATTTTTTAAAATAAGAAGAGTAAACAGAATTATAGTAATTATCACAGATTATTATTATTATCCATTACAGCAAAGACACACAAGAATTTTTATTTAATAAATTGATTTCAGTTATAGATGAATGGTTACAGGATACTCACTGTAGTTTCAAAGACTCCAGAACTACTATAGATATGGTTTTGTTGCCAAACAAATGCAAGAATGGTGTCAGGATAAAAAGAGCGATCTATATATTGCTTTACTGATTTGGTCAAAACATTTGATTCATTAATAGAATGGATCTATGGCATTGCTAAAATTAGTTAATTGCCCACCAAAATTTATTTACATTATATAGCTTCTATATGATGAAATAAAAGAAGGTGTATTATTATATGGAGTAACTCAGACTTTTAAAAGAAAAATCAGTGTTAAACAAAGATATATATTTGTCCAAACATTGTTTTCAATTTTTATGACAGCGGTCATTTGAATTTTTTATAGGTGGCTTAATCACACAGGGATCATGTTAGGATACAAATTTAATGATGGAATTTTTAATATAAAAATAAAAACAATGTTAGGATACAAATTTAATGATGGAATTTTTAATATAAAAATAAAAACAATTCTTTTTCTTATTTTAGATTTACAATATGCTGATGGTTATGCAATTTTTGCAGTTCAAAAGATGATTTACAGAGTGTTTTTAATGTGACATATAAAGTATTTGATTTATTAATTTTCAAAAAACTCAAGTTCTTCATTAATTAGTGATTGAAAAAAAATCCTCAGCAAGGTTTTATTTGGATGGTCATTAACTTGAGAATCGAAACCCTTTTACTTTGTAGATTTATAAACTGTAAAATGGATTTAGATCTTCAGATAAAACTCTGTTGTGCTGCTGATTCTTTTGACAAGTTAAAAAATTATTTCATATACTACTGCAGCTAAGCAATATAGAGATGTATTGTATGGAAGTAATATTTGGACACTCTATTGACATAATGTTTCATTTAAGAAAACTCCATTAAATTTTAAAAATGCAATGACAAAATCATAAATCAGTCAATACATTCTTTAATTTGCTTGCTATATGTAATACTACTGAGATTACTATTGTAAAATCACAGCTTTGTTAAATTAGACATGTAAAAGAATGAACAATGAAGGACTTCCTAAAAAGATGTTTTATGGCACAGCTTTGTTGGATTAGACATGTAAAAGAATGAACAATGAAGGACTTCCTAAAAAGATGTTTTATGGTGAACTCAAACATGATTTACATGGTATTGGTAGACCCATATTTGTTATAAGGATTACACATGTATTTTGTTTCTAATGATTGGAAGATATTGCAGATGATAGAATACATTGGAAAATTACAATTGAATGTGGTATTGAAGCATCTCAGAAACAAAAGTTTTCTGTTAAAAATTAAAACACAGCTTAATAAAATATCAAGTAAACAAAAAAATGAACCAAAATGTTTTTATGTGAACATATTTATAGGTAGAGATTGACTTGTATAGTTATGACAAAACTCATTTCTATAATAGTTTTATTCGTACATCTCTCTTTTTCTATCTCATTTTTTTTAAATTGGAATGGATATAATTGTTTACAAATGGTTGTTTTATTATTATTATTACTATAGATTTATATGTGTAGATATATGAAAAAAATATATGTGTATATTTTGATATGTATGTGTGTATTTTATATATGTGTGTAAAATGAGGGAGATATATATATTTTTAATTTATATATGATTTATACATAGATATGTGAAATGATAATTATGTATTTGTATTATTCAAATCTTGTAGCTCTGATGAAGACTTCTGGACAGTCGAAACTGTAAGAAAATACAGAAGGTTAAAAAATTACTTGCATTAAAGTGTATATGAATGAAGTATTATAAGTAATATATATTATAATGATGATGTTTTAATAACAATCTTTATTAATCCTTAGCATATCGTAGAATTACATAACTTCCATTGCAATGGTTACAGGTGCAATCATGTTGCACAAGTTTTTGTATGGGTCGATTTTAAGGATTATATTAATCAGGTGACATGATATGTTTTTTTTACTTTTACAAACACTGTTGGAGGTCAAGCTTAATCATTAAAGTCTTTAAAAAAGAGTTTAATATAAAACATAATTTTATACATAGATAGATATGGCTTAAGATTGTAAAATCTGGCATCATATTGGAAGTTATATACAGTCACTAAATTAATCTTGATTATTGTTATTGTAATTATTAATCTTGCAGTATAATATGGATATAACTTATTATCCATGTCGTATGAATTCAAGTTATGGGTGCTGTATGAAGAATGAAGTCAATTAAGAATAGAACTACATATGGTGAGCAGATAGTGTTTGGTGATAGATGGGGAGTAAATTCTGTAGTCTGATCATGGATAGTCTTGAAGGCAGTTAGTGTAGATAAGCATATATTGAGGATTATACATGGTACCGTTGAGTGCTATTCAATGTTGTTATTATTGAACTATGACTTTTTATAGATTGGATAATCAGTTTAGCAGTGACCAGATGGTATCCAGATGCTGGGAGTGCAGTATTTGTGTCCTGGACCTTGATTTGTTGGAACTTATTGATAAATATAGTGGGATGTCTTCTGGTATTGTTGCCAATAGGCATATAGAATGAAAGTTGTTGCACATTTTGTGGGAAATGTATCTTCTGATAAGATTAAAATAGCTTTTGTAAAGATGAAATTGGTTTTCTATATGTATTTAACATGATAGTCCTATTTTTTAAAGCCTTGACACTTCTGGAGGAAGGGTTGTTCAGTTTCCTCTGCCATTAAACATAATGCACAGAATGGATTTATATTTTTGTACAAATGGCAATATCTGAGAAAATGAGATGTTGGTAATGCATGAAGTTTGAGATAAACTAAGAAATTGAAAGATTTAGGCTCTAGGAATCATGGTTTGAGGTTCAGAGTACTTGCAGTTATTTATATGAAGCATGGGAGAAGAAAAATCTTTGTTGACTTCCAGATATATTATGGCATATGTTTGCCAGTATGTGTATTTATTAGTCATGGGGAAATTCGAATAAAAAATGCAGATGAGATCAATTGGTAAAGGGTGGTAAAAAATTAAGCTGGGAAAGGAAGAGGTCTATCAGTAAGGACTACTAGTAAAAGTGATTGGAGCACTGGAAACTTTTGAACAATTGATGTAATTGAATTTATGGCTTTTTGATATAAAATACTGGATACTTCAGAGGCCCAGACCATTATTAATGTGTAGACATGCAGAGAGAAGAGATGTCAGAATTACACAGTTTTGAAAATTTAACAATAGATAAATAATATGTAATTTTACTAATTATGAGTATATTAAGTAGATGAATTTTAAAATAAAGGGAAAGATAAGCTTTGGAGAAAGAGAATTGATTATCCATGTGGCATAATGAACCTTGTCTTGTAAGAGGTTCTACATCATAAATGGGAAGTCCAAGAAATGGGTTGCCTTTCCCTGAAATATTTGATTGCATGGCTTGTTGGTAAATATAACCCATGCTGTTGCTTTGCTCATATTAAATCTAAGTTTATAGGTGGTGGTATATTAATTGAGGATGGTTTTTAATATGGAAAATGATTACAAGAGGGCAGGAAGACAGTGATATCTTCCATGTCTGCTATACATGGGATATATATATATATATATATATATATGGGATGCCTGAAAAAAAATTTGTATATGCTTTAAGGAAAGGGAGATTTGTGGTAGAAAATAAAAAGCAGTGCACTAAGACATGAGCCTTGGGAGATATATTGCATAGGGATGAATGATAATGATTTTTCCATTGAGAGTGATATGCATCTCTCTGCTCTACAGTAAGTTGGTAATTAAGTACAGCAGGGTATTTGGAATGGTAGGTTAAATAGCATATCAATCAAAATGGGAAAGAAGACAAAGCCAAATGCAGACTTTATATCTAGGTGAACTGCAACCAGAATATTTATTTCATTCTTGAACTAACTAACTTCAGACCACTTTAAACCCCAGAGTAACCTGTTTGGCAGGAGAGTGTTTTTAGAAGTAGTATGTGTGGCTCTATATGATCCTTTATAACTTTTTTCAACTTTTCCAATATCTTAATTCCCAATGGACCCATTGAAAGTGGACAAAAGTGAAAAGAATAGAGGTTAAACTTTTTTTTTGATAAAGTGTACAATTAACATTTGATATAGATTTTTGATGTCATATATCCTTTGGAATAGATAATTTGCCTGGTCAAAAATGTATAATGCAGTAAAATGCTAAGATGGGCAAAACAAAATCAGTAATTTCATTGGAACCTGGTAACATGATTTATATATGGTGGTAAGCTTATCAGCAAATTGTATGTTTTGGAATGGGTATCAATACCAGTTGGTCCAAATAAGTCTTAAGGTGATGTGAATGTGTTGTGTATTTGTATTCTCTGCTTGAAATGTTAGTATTTAGAATTAATCATGTTATAGCCTGCACTCATATTACCATTAACTTGGAGTGCCATAGGGACCTTTAATAAGGTCTAGAGAATATTATTGATGAGTAATACAAAGCCTTCTTTTCTTAATGGTAAGATATTCTTTAAGTTGGTTGGTAGCTTTTTGATAAGCCATGAGAAAGCATGTGTAACTGTTGATGTGTATGATGTGCATGCTTTATTAATGTAATCCATGTATGCAAATCATCAACCAATCCCAGAAGTTGGGAATATGGAGGTGAACTACATGTCAGATGTTGGATATTAAATGATATAAAGGCAAGATACATTTGGACTAGATCAAGTTCTATTTGTTTCAATTTTCACAATATAATGTATGTTTCAGAGAATTATAATTCTGCAGTATATGAGGTGAGAATAACTAGAATTTTTTAATGCAAATTAATGTCTGTGATATGTAGTTAGTCAAGATTCAGAATGTAAGATTGTCTGGAGTGGTCAAAGAAAGGAATAGGATTAAGGTCAAGTTGAGTAAGTGATGTAGCATTGGCAAGTAAAAACAAAGACCAATGAATGAAGCCGACTGCTTATTATATAACATGACAGAGTTAGAAGATGATTATTCATAAGTGGAAAGGTTATTAAATGAAGCTATGTTGACATGAATGATTGAAAATAAAGATTAAAATCCTCCTTTAAAATGGATGGAGAAACAAAGCAATCAAAGAGTTAATTGTTAGAACAATGATTGAAATAACAGTAATATCATGAGGGATATAGAAAATATAGTATTTAGCAATATAATATAGATATGAAATATAGTGATTAAGAGATTCAAGTCTATGTAAATAATGTTGAATGATGATAATGAGTAGCTTTAGTGGTATTAATAGCAGTTCCAGATAAAGGGAAAGATGCATCCCTAGAGCAGGCACAGAAACTTTGTCTATTAAAATAAGCAGCAGGTCCAATATGGGATCCATTGTATATTTTTATTCCAAGCAATCCAAATCCAAGCACATGAAATTGTATATTGCTTATCCACTTTTTTAATTGAAAAAAGTTAAATTAATAGTTGATATCTTGAATATTATGTGTAGTAACTTTAGTTTCATTTATCAGAGGATTTAGGTAATCAATCCTAGTCATGAGACAGAGTAGATATAAACTCTAATGTTTTCAGGAAAGTCTGATTATATAATTATGAGTTTATAACTTATAAACTAACAAGGTTTTCAGCTCATCTGGTGAGTGCATTTGTTGTTGTTGATGGAAAGCAATGATAGATTGATCTATAGAGTCAGATTAGGAGATTTAAGTTTGCATGAGAATATGGTTGATTGTAGTACAAAGTCCATGTCTTGTATTAGCAGGTCAATCTCATCATCTGTTTTTGATTTTTTTAAGTTGCTGAGCTTTTTGGGGGCATCCAGACTTTGTTTCATTAGAAGTGGTGATGTGGAAGTGGCTAGTATAGGGTGGTAAACTTGTATTGCCTCCATGATATATGTATTGAGGTTTTTACTAAGAATAGTATGATTATTGTGATGTGCCTGATTGTAGTTGAGTTTGGGGGGGGATTTGTAATCTTACTTGAGGAAGAATTGGCTTGGGTTGTTGCATTGAGAGAAATATTGACAACAATATTATCTGAGTCAGGAATCATTCATATAGGAATTGAGTTAGAAAGATTATTATTATCTGTCTCATGAAATATCAAATCAATAGGTAATTGATCAAAATTCAGGGTGGGTGAGTGTATAGGATAGGTAGTATGTGCATGGATAATCCCTTGTCTATTGTTAGGTGTAATCATTGAAGAATTTGCTGCTGACTGTTCTTCATTGATTTGGAATTAAGGTGATCAGCTGACTTTCCTGAAAGTGAAGTCTGAAGATTAGCATATTGTTCATTTAAATGTCTCTGCTAGCCACAGGCATAGAACTGGGCTTTCACTCCTCTGATATATAGGCATAGGGTGGTTTCATGATCAAGGATCAGAGTCAGAATTATGTTTAAACAATGTCATGTTACAGTTGTATTTAAATTATAGCTACTATTAGGGATAGAGGGATGGGTATAGGTTATCCTTTAGGTATATGGATTAAAAAGCTGTAATTTTGTCAAATAGTTGCAACATACACTGGAAATCTTGAAGAATGTATCCCAAGTAGATGTTTTTGAGCACCCTTGTGATACAGTAGTAGTGATTTGAATCCACTGTAATTAAAGCAAAGTTTCCAAGTGAATTTATTTGTGTTTGAAATCAATCTCTCTTTATAGTCTGAAAAAACTTGATTAATACCTGGAATTTGTATAAATAACAATAGATGCAATAGTATCCCACAGCCCATGCTAAGGATACTGTGTCAAATAATAATTGCTTAGGAAATTTATAATGAGAAAAATTGATATTTGTAGCTGATGGAGTGGGGGGAAATCTTTTAAAAATTGCAAATAATCCTCGTGGGTTCAAATTATTGAATTTTGGAACACAGATACTCTTATCATAAATGTCAAACTGTAAAAGGGAGGGTCATGCTTATGTGTATTAAATCCCAGCTCCCTGAAGCCATCAGGGTGGTTTTTTGATATCAAGGAGCTGACTTGGGAATAATTGAAATATTATTACTTTTGTTATTAACAAATATTGTGACTATTATTATTTTTGCTATTGATCTATTGAGGGTTATTTTAGCATATGTTTGTATTATATTTGAACTTTGTAATTCAATATTAGTGAAATTGGCACCAGCAACTTGTCATGTGACAACTCAGTTGCCATATTAATTAGCAAATTATCATTGGATAAATTAATTATTTTATCAATTTTGAATGACAAATTTGATAAATGAGTTATCAAGCCATTGAAGACAAACAATTGTAATAAGAGATAAGAATTTTAACTTGTCAAATGAAAGTTTTAAATGAATTAAGTAAACAAAACTGGAGCTTTTCACTTGGGTTGTTGACAGATTAATGACTGCAGAGCCTGTTGTTATTATTATTATTATATTTTGTTGTTATTGTTATTATTGTTGATATTTTTATATCTTATGCCTTTTAATTCCAAAATTTATTAATTTGTTAAAAGAAATTAATGAAAACAGGCAAAACTCTCCATGTAGTGCCACTCAGAGTAATCAATGGATGCCACAAAGCTTGTGCATAAAATCCCTATCTATTGCCTACTCATCCAATATCCCCAGACTAGTTTCTGGCTTATGGCCTTTGTCAGTGAGGAGCTTTGGATCTGAGAGCACTGCACATAATTCTTAGGATCTAATGCAATCCTCCAGCAGACACCTTTTAACTCTACTTAACTACAAAACTATGAGTATAAAATTGAAGGCCACAAGCCAGAAACTAGTCTGGGGATATTGGATGAGTAGGCATTAGATAGGGATTTTATCCACAAGCCTTCTGGCATCCATTGATTACTCTGGTTGGCGCACTACTGTATGGAGAGTTTTGCCTGTTTTAATAACAGTAATCTGCAAGCATAAGAAATAGTGATCATGTGATGTTTAGTGGTTTAAGAAATTAATTAAATAATTTATTTAAAAGTGCACAATCTGCCACTTGATTTAGTTTGTTTTACTTGGATTATTCAAATTTTAATAATATGGGACTTTACAGGATACCACAGCCATTATGCAATGATTTTATTTATGAGAGCAAAAAAGTATTAAATGTTCAATGGATTGCTCTATTAAATTTCACATTGTAAAACTTTACAAATTGAGATTAGTGGTTTATTGACAAACATGGGTAATGTAACTAAAAAAGATTGATATTTTTGCTAGTGAAAATCAGAATTTAAAAGTTATTATTGTGGAAAAATAATAGTGATTTTAAAGCTGGGAAAATTAATACTGCAGATAATTGGTCATTTTCTTCTAAACAAGTTAAAATTTCTAAATAAGACAAGAAGCATTGCCTAATTAATGACAATCACTTCATTTCCCCTCTTGAAAATAAATGGAGTATGTCTCAAGTTACTATTTTTACATCTCAACAGAACTTTAACAAAAAAATAAAAATTTAGAGAAAAATTGACTTTTCAGAGTATAATTAAAGAAAAGTTTGCTGATAAAAAATGCAATTTCTATGGAAGTAGGCATAATTGAAAGTTAATCTTAGCAACAATCTAATTCTGAGAAAAAAGTCATAATGTTTTGAATAATGGTATTAAGATGTGGAGTCAACTGGAAACTATAAAAGTCTTAAAACTGCATATTTTGATAATAATCAAGTTAAAGACAGTCCTCATTATTTTAGAAAAGTTATTGATTCAGAAAAAATTGAATTGATGGCATATAAAAAAAAGTTGGCAAATCTAGTTCTTTAAAAATATGCCATAAAAAAATCTTAATGACCCACAAGTAAAACCTATTTCTCTTAAAAATATAAATGGTTCTTTTTGATAAAATTTAAGTCCAGAAATTACATTTTAAAAAAATGTATATAACAGTCAATCTAGATACTACTGTGATATGCTTTCATTTCCAGTGCTTAAGATTTGCCCATACTTAAGCATTTGGGTTGAATGAATAGGTGGATTCATTCTATTTTTTTGCAAAGACTTGTGTTGGAAATGAAAGTATTCATTTATTATTAACATTCATAAAAAAGCACATGTAGATTAGAGTGAAATGCTGATCTTTAGTTTATTACAATTTATATACATCGTGCTATATAAATAAATATCTCATTTACATATGTTTAGTTTCATTTAAGAATGACATTTCATAAATTCTAGGAAATTCTGTGGGCATCATTCATTCAGACATGGTAAAGAGTAATTTAAAATGATTGGTTTATCTTCACGCTTTCCATTTCCAGTGCTTAAGATTTGCCCATTCTTAAGCATTTGGGTTGAAAGAATAGGTGGATTCATTCTATTCTTTTGCAAAGACTTTATCTTGTGTTGGAAATGAAAGTATTCATTTATTATTAACATTCATAAAAAAGTGCATGTACATTAGCTTGAAATGCTGATCTTTAGTTTATTACAATTTATATACACCATGCTATATAAATAAATATCTCATTTACATATGTTTAGTTTCATTTAAGAATGACATTTCGTAAATTCTAGGAAATTTTGTGGGCATCATTCATTCGGACATGGTAAAGAGTAATTTAAAGTGATTGGTTTACCTTTATACTTTCATTTCCAGTGCTTAAGATTTGCCCATACTTAAGCATTTGGTTGAAAGAATAAGTGGATTCATTCTATTCTTTCGCAAAGACTTTATCTTGTGTTGGAAATGAAAGTATTCATTTATTATTAAAATTCATAAAAAAGTACATTAGCTTAATATGCTGATCTTTAGTTTATTACAATTTATATACATCGCACTATATAAATAAATATCTCATTTACTGTGATATGTTATAAGTTTTTACCTGCTAATAAATTTTATTCCTTCATTTATATGTCTATAAAATAGAATAATATGAATGAAATGATAATTTAAATTTTTGGGCAACAAACCACATCTTTACTGCATTTCATGGGAAATTAAATAAAGATTTTGTTTTTTAAAAAACAAAAAGAGAATCAGGTAGTTAAGAATAATATTAGTGATGCATAATGGATTATTACATTTACAAAAGTTCTTCATTTAAAAATGGTAGCAAAAAGTTGATTAATGAAGGTAAAAGCATTTTCTGCCATTACATACAAAATGTTACAGGATTAAGAACTAAATGCCAGAAATTAAAGCATGTTATTATTCTTGTAGAAGAGAATGATCTGACATCTTTTACTACATGGTTGAATGGTCAATTTGTTAATGAATAGATTGTAAACCATTGATATTTATTATATAGGCTAAGTTTTCAAAAAGTGAGAGTGTGTTATTAGTTATTAAAAATAATGTGGTAACAAATCAAGTAAATATAAAACTGAATTTTATTGATTTTGCTTGGTTTAAATTGACATTAGAAAGTCAATTGTTTTTGTTAGTAATATGTATGTTTTCCTTCACATTAATATAAATAAACTAAATAATTATTTTGATCAGTTATCTAGTTATAAATACACAATATTTTGATTTGTGTAACTTTAATGTCTGCTTTGTAATGGCCCAGATAAAAACTGAGTTGTGAAATAATGAAATTAATGGAAGATGATATTCTAGATTTTATTAACTTTAATGATGTAAACATAAAATATAAACTCTAGCCATTATTGAAGAAAATCTATCCAGAAACTTTTTTTGTTTAATTTAACACTTTCTAACACATAAGGATATGATAACTTCAAATAAAAATTATTAACATGATTTAGATTATGATATAAAGTGTGCTGTGAACAAATATATTGCTCTACAAATGTAAATGAGTCAGCTGATTTATTTCAAAAATTTTATACATAATTTTAAATGATAGAAATACATACATCATGTATCATCTAAAAAATATGTTTCTTGTTGTTTGTATTTATAAAAGAAAACTTAGATATCATATGTTGTTTAAGCAATCAGGATCAAGAATATGTGACAATTTTTAGATTATTTAAAATCATAAAAAAATTGATTTCAAAAGATATATTGGAAAACTAGAGGACAACACAATATACAATGCTAATTAGTTTTGATTATTTATTTAAAAAATATTCTGATGTAAAAAATAAAGTGTCAGTTGGAAATAAGAGCTGATGATTTTGTTAATTATTTTTCATCATGCACAAAAAAGTGCCATCCAAACCTTGCACAACTACTGCTTCTAAAACCGACAGTTTAGTGAATATTGATATGATAAATACTGGTAACATTTTGTTGGCAATAAAAGGGCTCAAAAATAAAAAAGTTTTGGGTATAATATTCTACCTGTTTTTTATCTACAAAGTGTGTGCTGAACCACTAGCTGCAGCTTTTAGCTATATCTTTAAAATGTCTTTGTAGTAGTTTCCATATTAATACCAAAATCAAAAGATATTGATAATTATAAACTTATTTCTGTGTTATGTGTAGCTGAAAAAATATTTGAAAAATATGTGTATAATAAATAAATAAAATATCTAGATCTTTACTTAAAACACAATATGGTTTTATGAAAGGTAGATTTATTGAGATCAATTTGATACATAATCAATATCCATTGCAAATATAGTTGATAACAGGCTACAACTAGATATTATTTATTTTGAGTACAGTCTTTGAAAGGGTGAATCATTTCCAGGTTGAATTGTACAATAGATATTATTAGTTTTACTTGTCAGCTTCCATAGTGGTTTGTACCTTTTATCTCAAATAGACCAAATTTTGTTTTTTATGATTTACATGTTCATATACTTATTTTAGTATTGCTTGAGAGCTTCAAGCAATCATACTTAGATTACCATAATTTTTAATTACTTAGACCACCATAATTTTCAATTTATTGTTCAGATATATAGCAGTTTGTAATTGATACTAATATTTTTTATTTTGCAGATGATATTAAATTATATAAAACTATTATTAATTTCGATAGTCAGAAAATCTCACAATGATTGGCGTCTAAAAAATTATATGAAAATTAGTGTTGAAATATGTCACACTATGTTGTTTTGTTTTTTTTAATTATTTACAAGCATTTTCAATTACAAACTACCATCAAAAAGTATTTTTGGAAAAGAATATCATAAAGGCTTAGGTATTATTTTTAATAATAATGAAAGAATTAATAACAATGTCCATTATGTTGTTGCAAAAAGTTATAAATAATACGTTTAATTCTCAGAAACTATATATGTATATAAAAGAAGGTTGTCTTGATAACAGTTTGAAATTATTGATTGTTATTAATAATGGAATTGTCTAAGTGTTGACTGATTTTTAATGATATATATATAATTCTTTTTTATGCACTGGTTTACCCATTTTAAATTATGGAATTAGCCTTTGGAATTCCTGTCATAAATTAGCACTAGAAAAAAAAAATTTTTTTTTAAATTTAAGACATATTAATTATGAAATAATATATGATGCCAATGCACTCTACAAAAGACAAATTTTTAGTGATATGACATACTTAAAAAAAATTATTACATTAGGTATAATATATGTGAGGCATTCTAACAGCAATACCATTTAAAATAAAACTAAAAGATATGAGATTAACAAATTTGTACAACATTTTAAATTTTAAAAGTAAAACTTTAAAATATTCAGAACAAATAAGACTATATAATAACTACTTTAGAAGTGATAAAATATTTGAACCAAATGAATTCTTCAAATATGTAATGAATAATGTTAACCATTTAGTTTTGTTTTGATCTAAAATCTGTTAAATGTATTAAACTAAATTATTTTATTGATTACTAGAGAGCACAGCCCCCTACCACTACTACCACTTCAGCATCCAACTTCCTGATGCCTGCTCTGCTCACCCACACTCTTTCAACAGAGCTTATTTCTATCAGTTTTTTCTATACATTATATATATATAGGACATTTTTAAAATTCCAATGGCACTAAACACATATGTGTAGAAATTAAAATTTCCTCCATTTAACACATTATATAAACTTATTATTTATGATTTTTTGGAAAAAAATTTAGTGTAGACATGTATTTCTAAGTTTTATTTCTGAAAGGGATTATTTATTGCCGAAGAAAAAAAAGATTGGAAAAAAGCAATACAATGAGTCTATTATCAATGCTTTCAAAATACTTTTTTCCAAAGACAAAAAAAAAAAAAAAATGCTGAAAGATTCAAATATTTTAAGCTTTTCCAAACTTTAAAATCATTACTTCTACTACCTATATAAAGACTAGAAGAATTTAAAAAAAAACTATAAGTTATATATTTTAACAAAAACTATAAAAAATACTTTAAAAATTTAAGTTCTATTTTTTTCCACATTAAATAAATCACATTAAGTATTTTAAAAAATGCAAATTGTTTAACATACATTTAAGTGCACCAAAACAAATTGATTACTAAATAAATAATTATTAATACTTCTTCATAATACTGTATGTTTTTGTACTTCAGGTGTTCTGCTTCTGCAGAGATTTTTAACAACAGTTTGTTGTTTTTATAAGGTGACTATTTTAATCCCTTATTACCAATTTATATCTGAAATTTTTAGCTAATATACATCATTTGGTTCTATTTTACTTAGCATTATATATTATATATATAATAGATAAAATTGATAACTCAAATATTTTAAATGTCACATTATTGTTAAACTACTGCCTGTTTTATTAACTTTACATGATTGTTATTTTGTTATCTATACTTACTTTCATATCCAATGAATTTGAATATTTTATCTAACATTCATTTTCCATTTATCACACTACTCCTTTCTTTATTTTTCTTATACTTTTATATTTTAGCTTGAATTTTGTCCCCATTTACTTGCAATATTTTTCTATTAATATTGTTTTTAAATTGAACTTGATTCAGTATACAATCTATCTAAAATATATTATTATTTGTAGCTTTGCTGTTGTTTTTGACTTTTAAACTATTTATCCACTTAATAATTTTCTTTACAAAATCTTATTAATCATTTATTCTTTTTGTTTCTACTCCTAATTTATATTTTTTCAATTTGAAATTTTATGATTTTAAAGTTAAAATTTAGCTTTAAAACTGTCAATTTAAATTTTTTTAAAAATAAAGATACTGAGTATATAGCTAGATATATAAATCCTTAAATATACATACAATTTATTAGCAAGTAATAAAATGTGAATATTAAAATTTTAGCAAAAGTGTTAGTAAATGATGCTGTAGCTAAGCAAGAACCTTTGATCATTATTGATGATAATTCCTTAATCCTAACACAATTTTATCTAGACTCTTTTCGAAAATTACAACACTTAGTTTAATCTTTTCTTTTTTGCATTGCTTAACTCAACTAATATCAATGTTAATTGCTTTTTATATTATTTCTACACTGCATTATATGTTTATTTTATCAATAATGGTTTCAATTGCCCCAGAAATCTTCTTCAGATATAGTAAAAGGACCTAAAGAAGATTGCTGGGACAATTAAAACCATTATTGATCAAATAAATGTATAGATCTTGGTAGAAGTAATAAAGAAAGTGATTAACATTGACAAACACTTAGTTTAATGAGTTCTTGATTTCAGATCTACATTGTGATTATAATTAATTTAAAAATAATTAATATTTCTCTAACTATTGGATTGGAAAGATATTTGTATATATCGTGATCTTCAGTCAAATGTTAACTTTTAACTTATATAAACTGAAATTACCTCATGAAAAAAGAGATTATCCAGATGCTGTAAAACTGAATAGTATAAATTACATTTGTAATTCAGAAGCATGAATCACTACTACTTGATTGCATTCAGCCCCTGGTATAAATTTAATAAACTCAGTAGCTCATAAATAGTTTGAACATGGGAAATGATTGAGCTGCAGTCTGTGGCCACCATTCTATTATGCCACCAAACCACCCATTCTATAAATTTAATTAATACTCTGCAACAGAACAAAGTCCAATAACTTTTCAAGTGCATTGCAATTTGTATTATTATGTCTGTTTTAAAAAATCTCTGAGATACAGATTTAAACCTTGGAGTGTTTATTTTATTATCAATTATCAATATTTGTGACCAATAGTAATGTGATATGTGAAAGATAATTGTATTTTAATAGTAAAGAAAAATATTGAGGAGAGGGGAAAAGAATAAAATGTTGATACATATCATTAAATGTTAATTATAAATATTGGTAAAAAAAAAAAGTGAAAGAAAAAAGATTTGGAAACACAATAATCAAAGTTTTAATGTTAACAGATAACTAATCTCTCTTGAACAGGGGTAGAATTTGTTATCTTATTGTCCCCCCCCCCTTCCACATAGTGAATAAATTACATAACTTCCTCTATTTTTTAATTTGTCTGTCTAGATAAAAATCTTGTTAATTAATTTTAATCCTCACTTTCTGATCTAGTCAAACTGCATATTTCTGATGGCAATCTTTTTTAAAATTTGCAAATAATTTTAGCAAAAAAATGAAAATTTTACATTTTTAATTGTATACATAACATTAATACTAGTGGTATCTAAAAGCCCTTCTTGTAATTCAAAATTGAAGGAACTCATTATCATTTTCTGATATAAATGAAACTTTGCATGAATATATTCCTGATGACAATAAATTTTTGAAAGCAAATAATTTTAGAAAAAAATTAAAATTCTTAATTTTATATGGGATTCATTTTAAATATATGCACTTTCATTTAACATTTTAAAAATATAATTTAAATAAATTTACCTTATTTTGATAATTCAGTATTAAATGTATAAAATTAAAAAATAAAAAAATTAAAGAAATGCTTTTATTTACATAAATCTATTAACAAGCAAAAAATTAATTTTCTTTAGTTTTCTCAAATAAAAAGCAGAGTCTATAAAAAGCGGTAAAAAGTCAAACTAAGAGTATTTCTAAATATGTGTTCCCCAAATTTTTATTTATGAAAGCTGAAGTAAAATTATTTTTTATTTTTTTAGGGCATTTATGTAAATAACAGCATTTTTTTAAATATATATATATATATTCAAGTGAAAGTTCTTTTAATCCATTTTTTTATTTTAATTTTTTACAATATCATACTAATATTAGTTTTGTCTGATTCAGTTTATTTTATTTTTAATCTTTTATTGTCATTTCCAACTCCCCCCCCCCCATCCCAATTTTTTTTGCTTTATTTTTAAATTTAGAAATTAAGTTGATAACCATGAAAAATTATTGAACTTTTATTCTCTTTGTACTTTCACACTGAATATAAGTAAAATGTTTAAAATTGTGTTACTTGAAGCAAATCTTTTTCATTTTTTGTTACTTTCCAGTATTATTTAAAAGTAATTTGTAAAAAAAAATATTTATTAGAGACAAAAAAAAAGCCAAAATTTAGAAATTATCAAGTTGTCACATGAAACTTAATATATATTAAGGATAAAAATACTTCTATAATAAATAGGTTCATATTAATAAAATTGAAACAAAAAATGATTAGTTGTACCTGAATGAATGTTAGACATGTTGGTGTGTGTAGTTATTTATCTATCCCAGCAAAATAACTTTATAAGTAAATTATATTACTGAGTTGTTATTGATGACAATTTACTTTGCTTATTATCTTATTACTAATAATTTTAAAATGTTAATTTAGAATTTCAATGAAAAAGTATTTAAAATTAAGCTGTATCTGCTTTTTTCTACAAAAATGGATTGTGGAAAATATTTTGTTGTCTTAATTATCATCATCATCAGTTAGCAATCAAGTGGCAGGTTCTACTAATAGCTCTAGACTATTCATTCCAGACCTCTCTTTTCATTAATTTTTTTAATATTTATTAATATTATCCTTTTCTAAATCAGATATTAATTTATTTTTCTACCTTTCTCTCTCTTTTTCTCTTTCTCTTTCTTTGGGTGTTAAATGTTAAATACAGTTTAATCCTATTAAGTACAGCTCACTACCACTAAGAAAAATATTAATAATTCAATTTCTTTTTAGCTTTTTTTATATTTTGTGCAGTAAGTAAATCATTATTTTCTCAATATACTTTTTCTAATTTTACTAACTTCTTTAAGTGGTATTTTTAAAATCTCGAATATTCTAATATTTAATTTTTTTTTCTTTTTTCTAATCGTCCAATTAATATTACAGGATATTTAAAGGATAGTTTTCTTAATTTCGAGTTTTATTTTACCTCAAAATTATAACTAAAACATACAGGCTTATTATATACCTGTGTTTATATATGTAATATATAGGGTATATATGAGCACAGACTTTCACACAAAGCACCACTCTCCACACTATCTTATAACCCTGATACACTTGAACACATATATGTTGAAAAGATAAATAATCACTAATATAAGTATTTCATGCTAAACCAGCTGTCCATTAAAGTATGAGGTTTGACTATCTTAATATATATCTGAGCACTTATAGCATATATGTTTAGAGATTGTAATTTGGACCAACTGATGATTGCTGGTTTAGCATGAAATACGGATATTGTTGATTATTTATCTTTTCAACATATATGTGTTCAAGTTTATCAGAGTTATAAGATAGTGTGGAGAGAAGTGGGTTGTGTGAAAGTCTGTGCTCAAAATTATTTGATTTTGTTAAAACTGGTTTATAGAACTATTTCCTTCTATTTTTTTTCTTCACTGCTTTCAGCTAAGCTTTCTAAATTTAAAAATAATCTGCTTTATATTTTATTTTGCTGTATCTTTGTAATTTTTTAATCCTGAACTTTTAAGACATAATCCGTCTATTATTTCATTCAATCCTGTCTTTATTTGCTAATTAATCCCATTTCATCCTATAATCCAGTGCAATGAACGCTTCTTCTTTTTCCTATTTTATTTTTACAAATATTGTATTGTCTAACAAAACTAGAACGAAACAAAATTCGTAATTTACACCTTTATCTACATGTATGCTATTTACGTTAATATTATGTTATTATTAAATTAGTTTATTTTAATGATTTTATTCAGTGACTGCTAGCTGATATTGGCGAGGAAAAAAAAATTCGATTTATTAATAGAGTCGACAAGTCTAAATCTTTTTTTTATATTTAAACTTTTGATTTTCTTTAATTGCATTCGATTACATTATTCCAAAATAAACAGGAAAAATGATAATCAGCAAGCTTAGTATTGTGAAATTATTTAGTTCTGATATAAATTGTTTTTGCTTCAACTTATTTTACACTATACAGTATTTTATTTTTAAAATGAACGCTGTCTACTAGCTTTCCGTTTCTATTCTCTAACCTATGTCAACAACATAATTCAAAGGACATTTTCATCATTTTTCTTTACCATGTGACTTTTTTAACTAGAGAATTATTTTCTCCTCTGGGATTTCTCTCAGCTGCCAGGTTGTCAGTTTCACATAATTAAAAGATAAATATAAGTTATCAACAAATACACATCAACCTAAGAAAAAACGACAATTTTTCAATATATAACAATATGCTATTTTTATTATTTTAATTCTATTTACTAGCATTAACAAATATATCTCACACAAAAGATTATACAAGGGTTTTCGTTGAAACGTTTTTCCTAATTAAGAGATTCGTATTTTTATTTATTTATAAATTTCCTAAATGTTTTTCAATTTGTAATTCTTAGCACAAAAATACATTATGATATTCTCATTTATGTATACTGTATATGTTTTTTATTGAAAAGGATAAAATCAAAACTAAATATTTCTGATATATAACTGCGATGACCAACAAGTTGATCGTGATTGACTTGTCGATTGGGAAGCTAATTTTGGTCGATCGTGAGGCCAATCTGGCAAGAGCCGTCGGATTATAAGTGAAACAAATTAAGTCAAGATTTTCAAGTTTTTATTTTTGTTTTTGTTCTAATTTTTTTTTTAAATTCTAGATAGATGAAGTCCACTAAGTCGTATCATTATTAAAAATAATATTTTTAATCTTGACTTAATGTAGCTAATTTAATTTTCCCCGGACATGAATTTTTTGGCCCTTTAAATAATTGTTATTTTTTACCTAGGTAGATATATAAAAATAGTACTTATTTCACACCTTCCTCCACTTAGACTATACCTATGACAACAAGTTGATTGCAACACTTTTTTAAAAAAAAAAAAAAATAGATCTTATGAACACAAAAGTTGGCCACCCCTTGTATATAATATGGAACAAAACTTAATTAGTAGGAAAACAGCTCTGCATGATTTAGTACAATGGTTGCATGGCTGATTCTGAACTTCAAGGCCCATGGATCATGGTCTAGTTCTGTTGTTTTTATGGTGAAACTTTTCATGAATTCTCGAGCATAAACCATTTGATTATTATTTTTTTAATATTAATCAAGAAATGTGGGTTCAAAGAATGGCTGCATAGTTTAATGCTGGGTATGGTCATATGATTCCCAGTCAATAAACCATTCTATTACTATAGAAAGAATATATTCTAGTTAGTATAACAGTAATGAACTTTTTTCAGATAGATATTGAAGATAAAGAAACTAAATAAAGTTTATTTACAGAAATAAATAAATTTAACTATAGGTGGCAGTGGCAGAAAAAAAACATGATAGCAATTAAGAATAAAATCAAAAACATAGATTTAGAAAAAGGTGTAAACTTAAAAGCTTAAGATCTCAGTAATGTTTTAGGAAGAAACATTATTAAAGTTATATTACATTTTTGTAAATGTTAGAAAAGATTGAATTGCATACACAAGAGAATTATAATATACTAAGATTGGAATAGGAAATAAGAATGATAAAAAAGAAAGCAGGAAAAAAGTGCAATACAATAAAAAAAACAGTTGATAAAAATAGATTAAAGTGACAATCTAGTAAATACAAAGTATACAATATATTAAGAAATTTGAACAAAAATGAAACCTAAAACATAGAACAAAAATTTTTTTTAAATATCTATTAAAATGAAATTTTAAAATGTACAAATATTATAATGAGTTACTGAAATCACATTTTAACAAAATATAATGGTAGTATTCTAATCTATTGTGTCAGCCACTTGATGGCATTGATGCTAAGCAAAAACACATTGATATAATGTTCCCAGGCCAGCAATTCTATAGAACTACAATTTCCATAAAATTAAAAAATTCAAACAAAATATAAAAATGTAAGCCAATGTTTTGGACTTTACAGGACAGTAATTAATCAGAGAGTGGCTTTTTTTGTGTGTGTGTGCATGTCAATAAAAAAATTACATTGCTTTCAAATAGCAAATAATAATACATTAGAGATTTTTTTGGACAGTAATTCAAACAAAATTTTACAATGAAAACTGACTTTGACCTTTTTGGGATAGTAATTAATCACAGTGGAATTTGTGTGTGTGTATATATATAAAAAATTACATTGCTTTTTAATAACAAATAATAGTAAATATAGTGGATTGGAAAAGTTACAGTGCTTTTCTAATAAAAAAAAAGTAAATTTTATCCTTTTTTGGACAGTAATTAATCAGACACTGTTTTTATGGAGGGAAAGTAAATTAGATTGCAATTTACCCACTAAAGTTAATAATTATAATAAACTATTAAAATGAAATCTGACTCCGGTGTCTGGCAATTGCCAATTTTCAGAGTTTGAAGCAGTCGTCTTTCTCGTCTCAGACGATTTCTCACGATATGTTACTTTCATTGGGATTTTTTAAATAGTGCTGTGCCACACTCTAAAATCTAATTTGTGAGGGCTACACAGTCCTGATGAAATAGTCACAACACTGTTAAAACTATTAGAAGGTACCAGTAGGTCAGTTCATATGAAAAGAAAAAAATTGGACCTCAAAAGTTAAATTATTTAGACATGATATAGTTAACACACCCTCACACAATACTGTAGCGAAAATAGACAACCCAGAATTACAATCAAGTGCATAACACAAGCAACTATGACAGCCAGTAAAGGCATTTTTCTTTGCTTTTAGCATAGAAAAAAGTGACAGCAGTATCTGGAAGTTGAGTAAACAGACTCTTTCTGTGTTTTATTGTAGAAGAAAGGCTATCTGCTTGGCTGCAGCTGCAGAAATGGCATATTTCTAGCAATTTAGCTAGAAATAGTGCCATCAAGTGGCTGACACCATAGAACAGAATACTGCCAATATAATAAATAAATAAACATTATAAAAGTTTATTAAGATTTTACCACCAGCTTATAATAATTATTGGAAGAAGTTGAAAAATACAGAATAAGTTTAAAAAGAAAAGAATCTCTAGAGATTAGAAACTGCTGATGAAATAATTAAAATTGAAGATATATTTTACTTCACTTGTGTAAGATTGCATGAAAAAATATATGTCCTAAAGAGAAAATAAAATCATTGTTAGTGTCAATTCAACAAAATATGTGAATACAAGCAAATAATTATATCTATGCATAAATATAATTGATTAGGATTAGATGTGTTGTAATACAAATAAATTATAATGCCTTTAACATGCTCCAGAGCTATTTATAAAACTCCAATGCCAATACATTACTAATCAATTTTTTTTAATTTCTATAGAAGTTAAAATGAGAAAACATTTACTATATTTAATAACAAGTATGTAAGATACTTCAACACAGTCAGTCACATTATAACTACATAGCATGCACTTAAAACATTCAATATGATGTGACTTGATTTTACCTACAAAGCCAATACTAAATATTAATCTAAATAGTCAAGCGTTGGTAGCCAAGAGGTCAGCAGTTGCTTGCAGACAGTTGTTGCGGGTTCGCTTCCTGGCCGATGCTTTGACATATGAAAAAAAAATTAATCTAAGTAATATTTTCTTTTTTATTAAGTTGTAAATAAAGAAAAAAATTGTTAATGTAATGCTTAATTTTGTCAATATTAAAATAATTAAAGTAACTATAAGGTATATTAGGCAGATAGAGATTCAAATCCAGAATGAATGTAAATGAAATATTAAAAAATATATATGCATCTTAATTTTAAAAATATTTTATTTGAAGTAAAAGAAAAGTAAAAATGATTATTTTATTTAATTGAATAATAAAATTTATTTTCATTATATAAAATAAAGAGAACTTCATGAAAAATTGTTTATAAAACAAAAAAAAATGTTGTTTAATAAACAGACAGAACTTCTTTACTTTGATCAAATCATTATTTTTATGTCTCATAAACTTAATGCTTTACCAATTTTGTTAACAAAATAATAATAATCTTAGAATATAATTTACAAAGGAATGGCATGGATTCCTCTTGAATAATATCTGTAAAGTCATAAATATAATGAATGATAGTCATAAACAGAATGAATGACAGTCAAAAAAAGAAAAAAACAATCAAATCATGTCTTTGATGTAAATCTTAATATTATGCTAAGTAAATTAAACCATCTCTATTAGGATATATATATATTGTACCAGTCAAAAATGTATGTCCATCCAACAAGATTTAGAATCTAAGCAAAAATACCCTGAATCCAATCATAACCGAGATACACAGGAAAGGAGCAATCATGAATTCTAATCTATTTGCCTATTCCCTAAATCAAAACACTACAGACAACACCTATGGTGATACCACATAAATTCCTCCTTTCCTAGCCCAGTGCTACAACGTTTTGCATGAGAACTCAACTGGTAATGATGATGAGAGATTGAATGAACCCAAGATATAAGTTAAAATCATACATAAATATATTAATGAAATGTAAACACACTGGATTAAGTTAAAATAAGATTATTTATTTTGACAAAATTCAAGAGGATTTTATATATAATCAACTTCAGGCTGTTTAAATTATTTTAAGGACAAATTTTGACAATCTTGATTCAATTATTTTATTTTAACAGCTATCCATTTAGTGCGGCATTTCAATACATAACATATCTTTGGAAATCAGATTTTATTTTATGTTACAAAGCAGATTTATCTGGGTGGTTGGTGGCTGTTTCATACATTAAAAAAAAAACACATATAAAGATGCGATAATAGCGCTTCACTATTTATACGACTTTAATAGAATGCCCTTGGCATTTGATACATAACTTTATTTTCATTCACAGCATTTATTTATAAAAATTTAAATAAGGATACATTATGAGTCATAAGTATACTAAAACATTTACTTATTACACATTTTTGACATTTAATGATCAAATATTGCGAAACTCTATAAATACGGAATGGCTTATTTCAATAAAGGGGAGGGCAGTTTGAGAGGTTGGATTTAAAACTCCAACAAAAAATATTTAAAGAGAAAAATGTTTCATTATCACATATCATTATGATTTATTTTGTTAAACAGGCTAAAAAACAAAATATAAGCAATTGCGGTGCTAGCATTATGTCAGTGAGAGAGAAAATGGCAACTTTGGCTGGGGAAATGTCATTCTTCAATTTTAAAATGGTACACCAGCTTCATGGCTGAGCAGTACTGAAAGGAAGGTAGGTAGGATGTTACTATGGGTCCATATTACAGCAAAGTCATACAGAGCTTCAACTACACTAACCTGCTTGTTCCAGGGAGTATACTTATACCCCTGTTATGAACGAGAACACTGAAAAAGGATGGAAGGCTTCAAATCTTCTGGAGTGATGTACATACAGATCTGAGTAATATAAAAATATATACTTTGAGGAGAAGAATGACAAATAAAGATGATCATGACTCCCTGGAATGAGGTATGGGCGAATCAGATCAAAGCCCTATGTGGCTTATTAATAATTTGACATATTCCAGCAATGCTATTATAAGAATATAAAATCATTAGATTTAAATACTAAAATGAAGCCCTAAGTGGTTTAACAAATACATAATGATATGTTAAAATAATGACCCATGTAAGATAAAGTCATTTATCGGAGGTTAAAACTATAATTAATGAAGTGTGCATTGCTCCCCTTTCTTGAATCATTTGTTTAACATATTAAAAAAACTAAAATTCACGTACTTAAAAGTGCAAATAACAAAATAGAATTTGGTTGCCAGCCTTTTGGTGATGATGACCAATAAGGAATTAATGGACACCAAAATCCACCCCAGATTGCAAAGTATTTATTCATTTTGTATAAATTTACGATAAATATTTTTAAAAGTATATATTCATTTAAAAGACAAACTCAATCTTACAAGCTATCTAGAAATAAAGACATGAAATAATTATTTATCCCTCCCTCCTCTTTCTATTTCACAGTAAGATACAGAAGTTCATAAGATTAGGTTTGAGTGGCATTTTTACAAATAAAAATCAAGTAAAAAATATAAAAATATCATTAAAAATAAATTATAACTGCACTAAATTATAAAAAAAATAAGAAGCATGAGTTTGATTAAAGATTTTACAATGAGATGAATTTAGGTATTAGAGAACTGATACAAAGAAAATAATTATTAATTTAACATACTCACTGATTAGTAAGTTAAAAGAGAGATTCAACATAAAGAAAACATTAATATTTAAAAGTTAGGAGTTGAAATTCAGGTAATGCGATTATAATGTCTTTGGGCTTGTTACCTCATGATTCTATGAAATGAAGTACAGATGAATTTTCTGTGGAAGGTGGCATTCTTTGATTTTTGTGGCAGGCAGATTCCACTTAAGCTAACAAACATGTTTCTTGGCCTCAGCAGTTCTCTGACGGCATGGGCACTCTTGATTGGTAGGAGCTACATTTCTGCATAGTGAAGGATCATGCTGAAGATGGAGGGGAAGGTGACTTAAGTCTCTTTACCCAAAAACCATTTCAAAAATCAAACAGATGTGAAGTCGGTTAGTGACCTTTGGCCAAATTCTAACACAATAGATTTTTAGCCCTATTTATGGTTTTAATTAAACTTCTTAACTCAAATGGAATCCTGAATCTACAGAATATTTTCTCTATTGTTATTGGAGATGCAATTGCTAGACAACTGTCCAAAATTGAATCCAAATCAATTTCCAGATTGGAAATACATTTGATAAAAATGTTAACAGCTAACTTAAAATCAATTAGCTTTGTTTTAAATTTTACTTTCATTAACTTTGATTTAAAAATTCCTTTTAAAACCATGAAACAAACTAATGTTCCCACTCCTCTAATTACTCTTGGATAGTAAACGGTTGCCTCTTCCATCTTGAATTTTTGTGTAATTATATAAAGAATAATAATTAGAAAGTATTAAAAATATAAGTAAAAAAAGGTATAATTTTAAAAGATACAAAATTATTTACAGTATATAATATTTTTAATTTTATATATATATGCTCCTATAATATGTGTATATATCTGAGTCGCATCTATTGGAGTTAATATTTAAAATAATTAAAGAAAATTTTTATTTGAGATTTATATTTATAAATCTCATAGACGCTTCTCAGAAATACACATATAACTTATATACATATGACAAAAAGTAGCTGGGTGAAATGTGGGTTAAGTAGTAGAATAGTAAAACTCGATCTTGAACTAAAATCGACTGTTTCAATATATATATAAAGAAAGAATCTAATGAAGTTAAAATAAATAAAAACTATCTAAGTATGATATACATGAAAACAACATCACTATCATAATTGGAATTCTACATAGGATATAAAAGATAAACTGTAGCTAAAAAAATTTTAAAAAAATGTCAGTTGGATTGACAAATGCTGGTATGATAAAGTGAACTCTTGAAAATTATCATTAAATCTTTTACTTTCAATTATAATTAAAGGGAATCTGAACACAGACTTTCAAGCTCCCTTCAGTCATCCACTCTATCTTATATAATGAAAGGGATAATAAATACACATGACCACCTTTATGTGGTCATGTGTATTTATTATATAAGATAAAGTGAATGACTGAAGGGAGCTTGAAAGTCTGTGTTCAGATCCCCTTTAATTTAGTGAGCTGTTTAAATATATACACTATATTTGTATTTAATTATTTCAGTTATAATATAAAAAAGAGAAAGAAAGAAAAAATAAATATTATGATCTAAACAAAGCATTGATGGCTAACTGAACAATCAAAGGTTACATGAAGAGGCACCATATAAAATGGATTTTTAAAACATTAGAGAATGAGTCCTCTTATAGACAATACCATGTTAAATATAATTATTAAAATATAAGGTTCTTTTATAATTCAAAATATTTTATTTTAATTCTTAAAATATTTTTATCTCAAATATAGATTCTTTTGAACTATAAATATCTTGTCTTATGTCTTAAAATATATTTATATCAAATATTAGGGTTTTTTGCAAGTTTAAAATATCTTGATCTCTAATATAAGTTATTTTCCAAGTTTAAATATTTTGACCTCAGGGTTCAAATTCTGAATAAAATGCATTTGGAACAAAATGGTAATGGTAATACTTTAACTTTTTAACAAAAATCTGATAGTTGTTATTTAAGTGAAATATAAAACAACTGACATTTCTCTTAATGATCTTAATATCTGCCTTGTGCTTTGGATTGAGAGTATTTCATGTGCTTTATAAATCAGCATTGAATTGTTAATATATATATATATAATTAGTTTCCAACCAATAACCACCTAAACATTCACAGTAAATATAGCAACCAATATTTATATATATATACAGTGAATTCTCAATCCATCACATATATACCTATTATTTTTTATTATTCATTATCTACTTTAATTCCAAATTCAGAGCTGTAGAAGTACATATTATTGAAATATACAGCCATCTTTTTTTTTGAATTATCATTATTTTTATATTTATTATTAACAAATCACAATACCAATGCAATCTTTATTTGCATAAATAGTTTTTTTTTAAATTTGAATTGACATTTTTATTTTAATTAAATAATAGCAATCAAATTCTCCCTCTCCCTCTCCCTCTTAATTTTTATAATTTGGAGATACAATAACTCTTTCGCTTATCCTTCCTTTTTTATTTTAGAAAAGATTTTTCTAGAAATTTAAAAAGAGAGAATTTCATTGTGTTTGATTACAAAATTTTTAATTCTTAAGACAGGTTTTTCTTTTGTTTATAATTTTTTAGCAAAAATCTTAGGAGTTTAAAAAGACAGGTTTTTGTCTTTGTCTTAATATTTCTTGTGGTAACTGAAGTAAAAGTTGTCATAAGCAGAAAAATATCCATTTATTTTTTCTATAATAAATTAATGATTAGAAAAGATTACTTAATAAAAAATATATACAATGATTATGTAATTGATATCAACTCAGATTTTCTTGAATGTACAATATATGGGTGAGGAGGAGGGGGTTAAAGTTGTGTATATATAGTGTACTTTATGTACTTACACAAATACACATATAGTTTCCAAACAATAAGTGTGGACTATTTTCAATTAAATATCTAAATTATACTTAAAGCTAATAGTTATATTTTATTTGTATTAAATTTTAGTGAATGATTATTAAAATTCTTCTTATCTATAATTTTTTATAGATTTATGTTCTATTGTTTTTGCATTTCTATCATTTATTTTCTCTAATCCCTTGAAAAGCAATTAATCAAAAAAGTTCATTGTATATATATTGAAATGAACAATCTATTATTCATTTCAATAAATAAAAAAAAAGATTTTTTTTAAGCAAAATGAACTATGCTAAGTTTATGCAAATTTGTTTAATTAAAAAAAGGAACTAAAATGAGGTTCAGAAAGAAACTAAGTTTTGGATATAAAAATCATTTTTTCCTTTATTTTAATCAGATTGGAATGCTATTTCCAGGATTTTACCATGTCTTGTAAATAAAAAGGAGGGACATTGCTAATTGTTAGCTAGAGGTAATCTGGAACACTTTGAATGAAACTTTAAATAACTCTGAATGAAATGAAGAATTAGCATTTATTTAAAAGACAGCTAGAAATTATGGACTTTTAATATGCATCAGAAAAAAGTAAATGATAATTCTATTTTTTTGATGAGCCTTATATTTAAAGAATGATTTATACTTTGTTTTAAATAATCTGAATTTATAAATAACACTTGTTATTCAGATATTATTTAAAATAAATTGTCAATTAAAAAAAAGGAGGGGAGATGAATTTGTAAAACTTTCTCTTTACATGATAAAATTATTTTGAAAGAAAAAAAAATAATTATTACATTTTCTATTCTTCTCCAAATTTGCAGTTCAAGAATTTCCAATATTTTATCTCTTTTTTTTTTAAATTTATACAACTTTCCACTTCATGTAAAAAAAACAAAAAAAAACATAAAAAAACATTTAATTGGTGATAAACTCACCATTAGCTGCTATATATATATTATATATTAATTAAACATCTAATTTAATTCATCATTCAACTGAAAAGGAGATAACAATTGAGCCTATTTCATCTATTCCAGAATTATTAATGAATTTGATAAGTTAATGTTATAAAATAATCTAGTTGATTAAATATACATCTAGCCATTGCAATTCTCTTTTTAATATCTTTGTCATAATTTCCATAAGCAAACAACTTCCTAACCTAATATGATGATTCTGATTATTTTGTAACTCCATTTATTTTATAATCTTATTTATAATCACTGCTTACACCTAAATATATTGATTCTTTCCCAAAAACATCTTTTAAATTTTAGTAATCTTATTTAATATTTTTGAGCCCATTCTTGTAATCTCAAAACTTATGTAATGAATATTTATAGATTGATGATAATTCTTTTCTTGTCTATGTTAATTTTCATTAAGAAATTCATTTAAACAAATACTTAAAAAAATCACTTGACTGTCTTTTCTAAAAGAAAACTATTTAATCCTTTTGATTTCTTAACAATTGTTCTTATTTTTTCATAAAGCCTAAAAACATGCATTTCACTCTATCAAAAGTATTCCAAAATTATCTTACTTTATCTATATATCTCTCAATAATAATTCTCACCACTTTTCTTCTGATGAAAACATGTCTGGCACAATAGTGATATGTCTTTTAATATTTCATTTTAATAGTACCACCATCTTTCAATATTTTCAATAAAACTAGTAACTACAAGTAAGTTTAAATCTATTATTCTAACTTTTTTTTATTTTTATGCCATATCTTTAGATGAATCATAACTGTTAAAATACAATCTACCTTTTACTTTCCTAAATAATAAATTATATTGTAAACATAAACTAATTACTTTAATCAGTTTCCTATAGAATGTCCAATTTTATATCAGCTATGGATTTATAAGTATTCATCATTATAGCATAAAAACTTTTATTTTTATCTACTTCTTTTAAAAAAAAAAATTAGCAAAGATGATAGATTAGGACTTATTATTTCTATCATTATCATTTTTTCCTATATCTTTTTTTTTGTTTTCTATTTTTAGCTAGCTTCATTTGTTAAATATCTCATTTCACCAAATATAGTATATCAGTTTTTTGATTAGATTCTCGACCATTTTATTAATAATTTCATTATTAACCCAAAACTTTTTGCTCTTTTTATACTTCCTGTTCAAAATTTATTATCTAAACCAGATAGTGGCACTTTGTGGCTTTCCGAGCTTCATTTTATGACTATTTGATATATACAATATTAAGAATAATTTAAATCCTTTCTAATCCAATATATCAAATTACTTAAAACAAATATAATTTATATCTATAAGTTTACACATATGTATTTGTCTAATAGTTAAATATAATTTTAGAATGTTTTTGTACTGATGCTGTTTATGTTGTTTTAAAAATTTAAATTATTTGTCCATTTTCATTTAAAGCAAAATTCATTAACATAAATCTTAAAAAAAAATTATATCATTATAGTATATATGAAAAAGAATATTGTTTAAAAGGGGTGGGGAAGAAATATTTACCATGCTTAAAAAATTTGTGGCCTATGCAATAAGAACATTATCTTGTGGCACCATTATCTTAAAAACTGTTGTCCATATTTGATAAAGATATTATTACATTTATTATTTTTATGCAACAATTTTGAAAATTTTTATTATGACATTTTTTAAATTTACTTTTTATTAATAAAATATTTTAGGATTTTAAAACTTAATTTCAATTCTGCCTTCTTGGTCAGAATTTTTGTCATCTCAAGCATATAATGATGGCATTATCTTATTTATCTATATTATGACCAAGATTGGATGTTAAATCTAGATAAAGTTTAATTTTTTCAGTTTCAGAGCAAGCTTAAAGTTTTTTTTTTTTTTTTTAGTTAGTTGGTTTATAGTTAACCATCAGATACTGGATATAGAAATTTTATTAATTAAAGAGAGATAAAAACTAGGTTAATCTAGGTTGTTATATAAGTATTTATGAAATAATTTATAAAAATATGAATGTGATGTGTGTGTGTGTCATATTTTAAGATCAATAAACATAAAAAAAATTTCTTTATATATATCAACAATAATTTTTATCATTTTTTTCAGTTGGCTCTTTGCTTTTTTTAAATCCATACTGTTTTTTCATAGACTCATGTCTAATTTATTGGAACTGAATTTAAATCTTTCATTTATCGGAATCATAAATGTTGAGAAGAAATCTACAGTTTATTATTTTAATCTCATGAGTTTACCTTTTCTTAGATTGTGCTATTTCTATATTAAATATAAACTAATGTTCTAATATTCTGAATCCAATTTATTATAAATTATTAAACTTTGCGCTATGGATATTAAAGTTTATAGTAATAAAAAAAATTGTCTTATTTTGAGTTATTTTTCAAAGAAGGAACCTCCCTCCCCATCCAGGTTCTCTTTACATTATCGGTAATAGATTTAAGTCGTAAGAAAATAAAAATAATTATCTATCAAAAATAAAGATAAATCCATTTTTTACCCTAGAAAGACATGCGCCATATCATTAAAAAGGTTAGAAATGAGCATTTAATTAATCAATTACAACTGTAGTTCAAAAAATTTATAAACAGATTTTCTTATTATTCATATGAAAGCCAATATAATTAAGCAGACAAAGTTAATCACCTTAGGAAAAAGTACAGTGAGGTTTTGTGTATCTTAATTAATGTACATATAGAAGAATTGTTGCGACAAAAAGAATAATGTTTGAATGGGTTGCATATTCTAGTTACTTAGATGATTAATTTATTAGTAACTTTATTTTCTCAACCTTCAGTGAGCAGCCCTAGAAAAGTGGGGGCGAAAAAGCACAAACTTTTCTGATTTTTTATAATTCACTGCAAATGCTGATATTAATGAACAACAGAATCTTGTTTTATTTGTTTAAACGCAATATTGTCTTACATATTCTTTTCAGTAAACAACTAATTTTGAACAGCAGCATTGAAAAATATTTATCCAAAAGTGTAACTTTTATAGCGAAATTGATAAATGTCAAACAAAAACAAAGCAATCAAATGCTGTCATAGAATTTTTGCAGTTAGTGTAATAACTAAGTTTTATTCATAATTTTTGTATATTCTGTAAGTATGAGAAAATTATACTTTCCGTTTTAATTAGATAAAGTAAAAATATATAAAAATACTTGAAAACAAACGCTGAAATTTTAGTTTAAAAGAAATATGTGACTTGATATTAAGATGATGATATTAACAGAATCTATATTTATATAATCACCTCATTGTAAATATATATGTGTGTGCGTGAGTAGAATGCCTCCCACACATAATAAAGTTAAAACAGGCAAAACTCTCTATACAGTAGTGTCACTCAGTGCAAGCCAGAGTAATCAATGGATTCCAGAAAGCTTGTGCATAAAATCCATATCTAGTGCCTAAGATCTAGGTGCAGTGCTCTCAGATCCAAGGCTCCTCACTGATGAAGGCCACAAGCCAAAAACCAGACTGGAGATATTGGATGAGTTGGCACTAGATAGGGATTTTATGCACAACCCTTCTGGCATCCATTGACTACTCTAGCTTGCACTGAGTGACACTACTGTATGGGGAGGTTTGCCTGTTTTAATAACAGTTATGAGCAAGCATAAGAAATAGTGATCAAATGATGTTGAGTGACATAATAAAGTTCAAGTCAAACTTTCAGTTTTCAGGTAAGTTTAATTAGATTTTCTTCCATTAGCTAGCCTCTCATTAGATGCAAAATGGCCTCAAAATGAAACCAACCAGAATAATGCCTTCTATTTCACTATTGCTCTTTTGAAAAAAATTTGTTTTGCATAGGTTTATCTAAAGTACCCATATATAATTAAAAATCTTATTTGTAATTTTAATAGTTTAGTATTTCCTTAATACTAAATTGATTGAAAATAATTTACAACAATCTATATTGTATTATATAAATTTAATTAGTATATAAAAAATATTACATTTTAATGTAAAATATATGCCTACATTAAGTTCTTTTGTTTTTTAATAAATAATAAAAGTAAATTAATTGCAATTTTTGCAGAAGAAAAATAAAATTCAATTGAGAATTATAATTTTCATTTTATTAAAGCAATAAAAGAGAATTATATTTGAATTAACTTAGTTTTGAATTTTAGTTTTATAAAATAAATCTGTATAATATATATGAGATTTTTCGTAATGTAGCACCATAGATTATGTGTTATTATTTTATCAGATTACTGTATTTGATTGTCCAATTATCTCAATTTGACTCAAGACAAAAATTATTATAATACAAACATACATAAGTAAAATTATGCTTATAAGATTTAATATAAACTTATTAGAATAAATCAGTCTGAATATATTATGAAGACAATTATAAAGAAGTCAAGTCAAATGTCACATGACTTGATTTAACAAGCTTCTATTACAAATGTTATATAATGAGCTTGAAAATAAGCTCTTAACAAGCTTTGCAGAATATCTCCAAACCCAGATCAGTTTCTGCTACTGACTTCATCAGTGATCCCCAAAGAATCATTTTAAAAAACCTATAACTAATATCCATCTTTTGTTATATCAAAGCCAATTAAAAGTTAAATAAAAAAGGTATGCATTACTTTCAAGTTTATTTAACAGATTATTTGGGAATCTTGCTTATAAATTGTCTTAGCAATGGATTTGGACCTTAATATTCTGTGATTTATTATCGTTTCAGTATTGGCTATGTGGTTTTCCACATGGTTGAGAGGTGAGGATGCTAATAAAAATAACACTCAAAGGTTTAAAAAGCTAAAAACAAATTGTTTATTACATAAGGTACTACCAACAAAATAGAGTAAATTGTTTAAAATAAAATATTAAATGCATGTTAACATAAATTATTAATTGTCATATTAAATAAAGTAGAAGTTGTAATAGTTCTTAAAAAATGTATTTAAATTTTCTCTTATCAAAGAATGAATTGCAAAACAACTCAATTAAAAATTAGATTAAAACAAAAAGATTAAAGCTGTTTAAATAAGAGATTCGAAAGTAAGAAGAAAAATTCATAATTATAATATTTTTCAAATTAATCAATTAAATGTATTTTTGAAGGTTTTGTAATTAAAATGGAGAGGTGTTAAAAACAAGAACAAGATCAAACTTATTAGAAAAATGGATTGGGGTGTTCAAAAACAGGAAGTGGTAAAACTTATAAAAACTCAAGTTTTCTTAGACAGTCATTCTGGATTCTTGATTCTCACTGACCTTCATTATGCTGAGTGAGTAGAAGAAGAAAAGCTGCCAACTATTAATCTCACTCTGGATATCTGAAATCTGATATTATTCTATGTAAAAATGAAATAATTCTTGCCATCTTCAAATAATTAAATTAAAGCTATGGATCTTGGGGCTTTGTAAGTTTTTTTTAAAAAAAAAACAGCTGTTTATACTATCACAATTGTATTTTAAGTTTATTTTAATATATTTATTTGTTTAGATTTTACCCTCATTTTATGTTTATTTCAGTGTAGCAATCTGAACAAACTTTATAAAATAAGTGAATGCTTTGTTAAAAATAAAAAATAAAAAGCAATATTTGCAATTAAATATTTTAGCTGCATTTTAAAATCAAAATTCACTTTATTTTCTTCAATATGCATATTAACTAAAATTTCCTTTGTAAGAAGAAAATGGTTTGTTTTTTATTGTTGTTGTTTGAAATTGTCAGTTAAAACAAAAAAATAACAATGGAAAGTGTATTATTTGTTAAATGGAAGTATCCATGCTAAAAATAAAATAAAATAAAGCATCCAATTGTTAAATAATAAGTAGTAATTATAAATAGTTTTAAGTTAATAATTTAATTGTATCAATTGGGTTAATTTGTTCATAGTTAACCTTTCTTTTGATTGCTGAAGATAAATTTTATGTAGATAAGCTTATATTATGTATGCAATTGTTTATTCACTATCGAATTGTTAAAAATATTTCTGTATTTATATGAGAGATGTCATGTGACATTTTGTTTCATAGATTAAGGGAGCAGTCTCCATCTCTGTACAAATTGGATATTTATTGAATCAGGATTCCCTTGAGTTATCATTAAAAAAGTAGCAATTATAATTATCTTCTATTAGAAAAATATGTTTATGTTAGGAAACTTTTGAGTTAAATAAATATATATTTGTGAGATTGGCTGGATGCAGAATTATATTTTAAGTATATTAGAGATTAGGGAATGGCTGATAGCAAATGTATTCGATTATAAAACTGTATCAATATTATAAATGTGATGAAGATTAATGCTTAAAATTAATTAAAGAAACTTTAGCTATTTTATAAATATATATTGTTTTTCTCCATGCATGTGAATTAAAACAATAGCATAAGAGATTGTAGAAATTTTTATTAAGAAAAGAAAAGAGGAAAAATAATATTTTGACTGATAATTAGATTTTCCAAATAAATTAGTGTTGTTATAATGTATTAATCTTTTATATGTAATATTGACTAGTCTGCACATTTATTTCATGTTCATTCATTGGAAGTAACTTATGCTCTTCATGATCTAACCAAGTATTGCAAATAGGTGATGTATAATGGTCATCATCATTCTATTAAGGAAAATATTACTTAAATATGTATATGTGATGATCTATTCCCTGATGTTTAAAGTTATACGACACCCATATAAACTGAGCTAAATGTAAATAATTAAAACATGTTTAGTCTAACCATTACATAGTAATATAAATATTCATAATTTTTTTTTGCCCAGGGTGTGAGCAGAAATGTAACTATTGTAAACTTTCATTTGCCTTAGTTTGATGAATGATGTGGTTAATCAGACAATATATTTTTTCTCTGTGTTTATTGTAATTATATTATAAAAACAAAAAAATGTAAACAAAGCTGAAGTTGTAGTCAAAAAATGGCATTCAAGTACTTGTTAAATTCCAAGATGATCCAGGGATGATGTAGTGAAGTTGGTGATGATTCCAGTTGTAAATATATTAAAAACAATGAGTTTATTGTGTATTAGAGAAAATTTGTAGATTATCAATATGCAAAATGAAAATGAGATTATGAGCAAGAGCAGGATATGATGGCAGAAAAAAGTTTAGAAATAAGCTGTGAAGAAGATATTTAATATAAAGAAAAAGATGATTTGGAGATTTCTGATATGGACAATGTTGATCCAGATAGTGATACATATAAATAATTAGAGCAAAAGAACATTAGTGCAGAAATAAAACTTTCTAAAAAGGCTATGACAAAAGCACCAGAGTTAGGTATGATGGAGATGTTCAACATTTTATTAGAAAAGATAGAAAATAATCAAAAACATGTGAAATTAAGGATGAAAAATCATTTTGACCAAAAAATTAAAAATTTAGACCAAAAATTTGAAGAAGGTTAGTATAAGATGGATGGACAGATAGACCAAATAAAGAGAAATATGGATAAAATCCATCTATAGGTAAAAGAAGAAATAAAGGATGTGCAGGATGAAACTCTGAAAAATAGTAAAATACTCAAAGAAATGCATGATAACGTGGCAAGTGAACTCCATGATTGAGAAGGAAATAAATAAATCTCAAGAAAGCAGAAGTAATAATCAGAGCAAATGATGCTACATCACATATATTAGCAGAAGTCAGAAATGAAAGTTATATTAAAACTTTATAATCAAATGACACAAGTCAATCTGGACACACAAATCACAAAATTCAAAACTGACATGATGGGATATGTCATAGAAAGAACTAAAAAATTAGAAAAACAATCTATAGATCATGAAAGAAAGAGACTGAAGTTGAATGTCGAAATGGAGCACAGACTAATAACAATATTATTCAAAATAGATATAAAAAAGTGAAGCAATCCTATATAGCTAACCAGCCAATAGATTTCAATAAGAGAGTGGATAATCAAATAATAAATGATTAGCCACTACCACATTACCGTAAATGTAATAATTCAATTATTAATGACTTTTTGGAAATGGAAATTGTGCAAATGAATTTTATAGCATTTTAGCAGAAGTATTCAATACAGCCAGTGAATTTATTTTGCAGTATTTATTAAGTAGAAGTTTCGTGCCCAGAGAAATTAAATTATTTAAATATTAAAAGTTCATGTACAGTATATGTATTTCTTTCAATTTCATCTTCTTTTTTTCGGTTTTTAAATATGTATATATATAAAAATTTTGATTGAAAAGAAAACAAAAAAATTCAACTGTTCTTTTTTTAATCAAATTTTTTTTTTTTTTTTTAAAGGCAGTTACGAGTTTTATTTTTGTAAAATAGGAGGTAATTTTATTTAATTAAAAAAAAAGATATAATAATAAATCATTTGAAATCATGTCAGCTATTTATTTTTTGCAATATAAATTTAGCTAACTTTATGGAAATTATTAAGCTTTATTAGACTTATTATTAAAACAGATTCTAATTATGACTAACAAGCTTGAAACAGGAAATTTTAAAACCAAAGTAAATATTTCCTTACCAATTTAATTATTATATACTGCTTTTTTGAAACTATATATATATTTTAAATAATAAATTTAAAACTGTATTGTGCTAAAATTGTTAGATTCTTTTAACGCTCCACGTTTAAAAAAAAAAAAAAATCATTGTTAAACTTACTTTTACCTAATTAAATTTAATATTAAATAATAAAGGATACAATTAATTTAGCTAAATTCAAACAACTATTGGGGATTATCGCAGTATTGCGCCATCTTGTGAGTTCTAAAGTAAAAAAAAAAATGAATTCTCACTAAATGGTGTTGCAAATTTTTCTTTTAACTTTTATTAAAAACATTTTATTTTTTTAATACAGTCCCTGTTATATTTTTTTTATAGTTTTTCCTGTTTTTTTAGGAGCCTGATAACTATTTAACTAAAAAAAATTGATAGAAAAAAGATGGAATAAAAAAATTAAGTATATAATAGGAAAATATTCACATCGGCTTAGCTTGAAATTAAAAGTTTAGTTATTGTTTCCTTTAAGCCTCTTTATTAAAACTTATAGTATGATTTTAATCAATAGTAAAATATCACATGATCACTATTCCTTATGCTAGCACTTATTAAACAGGCAAAACTCTCCATACAGTAGTGCTGCTCAGTGCCAACCAGAGTAATCAATGGATGCCAGAAGGCTTGTGCATAAAATTCCCATCTAGTGCCTACTCATCCAATATCCACAGACTAGTTTCTGGCTTGTGGCCTTCGTCAGTGAGGAGCTTTGGATCTGAAACCACTGCACCTAGATCTTAGGATCCAAAGCAACCCTCCAGAAGCCACCTTTTATCTCTACTTAACTACAAAACTATGAGAATAAAATTGGAAAACACAATAATATTTCAATCTAAGCTCAATAGATTATATAGTCATATGGATTTGAACTCAGTTCAGTACCCATACATTTTGGTGTCTTTGGCTCTTTACAACCATAGCCACTACTATCCTATTAGGCAGGATTGATGTTAAACCACTAAACATCACATGATCATTATTCCTTATGCTAGCACATAACTATTATTAAAACAGGCAAATCTCTCCATACAGTAGTGCCACTCAGTGCCAACCAGAGTAATCAATGGATGCCAGAAGGTTTGTGCATAAAATCCCCATCTAATGCCTACTCATCCAATATCCCCAGACTAGTTTCTGGCTGTACAGTGCTCTCAGATCCAAAGCTCCTCACTGACGAAGGCCACACACCAGAAACTAGTCTGGGATATTGAATGAGTAGACACTAGATGGAGATTTTATGCCCAAGCCTTCTGGCATCCATTGATTACTCTGGTTGGCACTGAGTGGCACTAATGTATGGAGAGTTTTGCCTGTTTTAATAACAGTTGTGTGCTAGCATAAAGAATAGTGATCATGTGATGACTAGCGGATTAACACTAATCCTGCCTAATAGGATAGTGGTGGCTATGGTTGTTAAAGATCCAAAGACACCAAAATGTATGGGTACTGAATTGGCTTCAGACCCATATGACTATAGAAGCTATTGAGCTTAGATTGAAAATATTATTGTGTTTTCAATTTTATTCTCATAGTTTTGTAGTTAAGTAGAGATAAAAGGTGGCTACTGGAGAGTTGTATTTGATCCTAAGATCTAGGTGCAGTGCTCTCAGACCCAAAGCTCGTCACTGACAAAGGCCACAAGCCAGAAACTAGTCTGGGGATATTGAATGAGTAAGCTCTAGATGGAGATTTTATGCACAAGCCTTCTGGCATCCATTGATTACTCTAGATGGCACTGAGTGGCACTACTGTATAGAGAGTTTTGCCTATTTTAATAACAATAATAAAATAATTAGGTTTTTTGAATCAAAACTTAATCAATTGTTTCTGAAACTCAAATGTTATATTATCTCTCAGCAATAAATTATTTTTAAAAAAGGTAATATTATATGGCCCTGAAGTTTTTTTGTGTAATGGTATTGTGATAGATTTTGGATATCAAAGTCCATAAGTCACGACCTGGAGCTCGAACTTCTTATGAACTCCAGAGAAATAAAACTATTCAATTGTTTTAATGTTATATTAAATCGCATGAAAGTAATCTTTAAAAATTGAATATCAAAGAGTATATTCAAAGTAAATAATTGAAATTATAACTATTGTAACATCATACTTATCTAAAACAATCTTAACGATGTATTAATTTTTAGAAGAATATTTAGTATTCTTTTCACTTTTGCTTGAAAAACTTTGTCTGGTATTTACAACAAACCTATCATCAGCAAATAAATTAAAATATCTACAATCTAGATTTTAGACAGATCTCAATTTAAGTATAGCATTTGTCTATTTTTTATACATGGCTTCTGGTATTCATTTTTGAGAACTTATAAATGCATTATACTTTTACTTGTCAAAACTGAATCTATAATTGATGCAATAGGTTGTCTTTTGATAGCCGGTCATGGTCACTTGTCAGTATTGTTTATGTGTTAAAACAATAAAATGTAATGTTACCAGGCCACAATTTTAAAAATACGCTGACTTTTTTGATCTCTTAATTTTTTTCTACTCTCTCTTTTAATATTTCATTTTTAGTGGGGTTTTTTTGGCTATACAGGTGTTGTTTTTTTTTGACTTTAACTTTTATTTTTGAAATCAATTTTTATTACCTTTTTTAAAAAATAAAAACAACTAAAAAATCATTTTTGTCTTTAACTTTTACAAAATATTTCTCAATACACCCCCCCCCCCATCCCAAAATAAAATAAGATCAAAACTTTTGACTTTTTCAAGTTTCATTTTCTTTTTTTTTTTTGCTTAAAAATACAGCCACTTTTTTTTTGGCTTATAAGGTGAATTTTTTTTTTGCCTTTATTTGTATACTGCTGATATATTAAAACTTTTATTTTTAAAACCAATTTTTATTACCTTTTTTAAAAAATAAAAACAAACCAAAAATAACTTTTGTCTCAGTGAAGACAAAGTATTTCTCAACCCACTCCCCCCAAAAAAATTAAAATAAGATTTTTTTTGGCTTTAACTTTTATTTTTGAAATCAATTTTTATTACCTTTTTTAAAGAATAAAAACAACCAAAAAATAACTTGTCTATAACTTTTACAAAGTATTTCTCAATCCACCTCCCCCTCCCAAATTAAAATAAGATCAAAACTTTTGACTTTTTCAAGTTTCATTTTCTTTTTTTTTTGCTTAAAAATATGGCCACTTTTTTTTGGCCTATAAGGCGATATTTTTTTTTTACTTTATTTGTATACTACTGATATACTAAAACTTTTAATTTTTAAAACCAATTTCTGTTACCTTTTTTAAAAAATAAAAACAAACAAAAAATAACTTTGGTCTCTATCTTTTGTCTCAGTGAAGACAAAGTATTTCTCAACCTCCCCCCCCCTCCACCCAAAAATTAAAATAAGATCAAAACTTTTGATTTTTTCAACTTTTGTTGTCTTTTTTTTTTAAAAAGAGACTATACAGTGATTTTTTTTTTTTGGTTTTATTTCTATTACGCGATGTCTATTTTGCCATTTTTTAAAAAAAATTTTTTTCTATTAATTACATTTTTTGATCATTTCAACACACTAGCACAAAAAAATTACAATAACATCAAAACTTCAGACTTTTACAAGTTTTGTTTTATTTTCTCAGATTTAAAATATGGCGACTTTTTTTTTGGGCATGCAGTGATTTTAATTACGTGATTTCTATTTTGCCCTTACTATTAATGACATTTTTTGATCCTTTTATTTTTTTCTACTACATTTTTAAAATTTTATTTTTAAGAATGGAATACATTCTGTTGCAGGAGCCGACTGACATCGGTAAGTGACACAATTTGTGCACCATTTTATTTGTCTCATATAAATTTTCACAAAAGCATAAAGCTTGGCCAAAATGTGTTTGGCCCTACCCTTTCCCAATAGTTTGCAAATTCCACATTGGGTAGTTAAGGATGGGGATGGTGTGACAATTCTTAGTGAGTCAGATTGCATGATTTAAGTAGAAATTAAATTACTCTGCTATGGAGATATCAAAACTTGTGGCCACTTGAAATCCAAACACCTTCAGACGATATGGTAATGATTAGTGAATTGTGTGAATTTACATAAAATGTTACAAAGCACAAATCAGGCCATAATATTTCTGTGTAAAGCCATTGAGTGGCCTGCAATGGCTAAGATAAACATGTTTTCTTAGCTGTAAGTGTAGGCTGCAGAAATGGCATTTTTATGTGTTTTAACACATAAACGATGCCATCAAGTGGCTGTGACCGGCTATCAAAAGACAATCCAATTTACTAATGTAAAATCTAAATAGAGATATTTCAATAAGAATCATTTTTTTAATGTTTAGCTCTAAATACACCTTTCCCCTTTCCACCCCTGCAGCTTTGTTTTTCTATTCTTTAATAGAAAAATTTCTGAAAATTTATTTTGAATAGAAGATTATCCCATCATTAGCTTCATCTTCTTCAGGTAATTGTTTAGTTTTAGTGATTTTTTTTCTGTAAATTTTTCTGTTCGTTTTTTTTTTTACATTTTGTTTCTTTGGTCAAACTGATGAATTCTCTGAAAAATGAATTTCAAAAAATGTTTTCTTCTGAGTATTATTATCATAAGTTACTTCATTCCATTCCACTGTTTAAAGTTTAAATATATTTAGGGATTTTTTTTTATTTTTTCAATTATATGGCTTCCCTTTTATTATATAGTAGATGAAAAAATAGTTTGTCTCTTATTCATCAAAGATTTTTATTTTTCAATGTTTTCATAAATATTATTTTCACTTTTTTTTTTTTTGTAATTTCAACATCAGTTTTCCATATATAATTATTATCCATAATCAATTAAATGTTAAATTTAATTCGGCAGTTTATATACACCTGGGTCTTATTTTATGCGGACTTATTTAACACGATTTTGAAATTACGTGATTCATGTTTCACCGGAAGTCGAACTCCGATAATGCGCTATTACTTTAAATAATAAATTTTGTACAATAATAAAATTAAAATCATGATTTCCACATTTTATGTATACACACATTAAATTTTACAAGATTATAATGTAAATTTGTTCAAACATTGTGCGTATTAATTTTGCATTTTAAATCACATTCTGTTTTTGCTTTTTAAAAAAGAACATAATCAATTATTAATCATTTAGTGTCCACAAGTTTATTTTTAAAAGGTGAGTAATAGCAGTGGGCACAATTAAATTTGACAATTAAAATCTGATTTTTAATTGTAATTAACAATTTAAAAATTACTTACGGTGACTTGAAATTAATGTGATGTGAAATTTGATTTTTAAATCGGAATTGAAAATTAAAAAATTAAAGACAAAAATAAGAATTTAATTTTTAGTTGTTAGTTTCATAAACAATTAATAAATTCATCATCTCAAAGATTAATTACTAATTACGTTGTCACCAGAAAACCATTGACACAACATGAGTATGAAGTTGGCGCTAGTTGTATTTCCTCTTGTGAAAAATCTGATTTTTACCAGTTTGCAAATGAACGTGTTTTTCGGTTAAATAGCGATAATAATTAAAATGTGTATAAAAAAATGTAAATTACTGTACTGTAAATTATGCATAAAAATATATTATTTTGAATAAAATTAAATATTATAGTTAAAAAAAGTTTGTCTTGTATCAATTTTTTTCAAATTTGAAATTTTTTATTAGTCATATTTTATTTCCTTATTTTTTTTTTTTGCGCAAATTTTAAAGTAATTTTATGTTTGTGCTTTGCTTTTACGTGAATTTTGAAAAATCACAGACCATACCCCCCCTTTTTTCAATGTAAGTTACATCTATTTTTGTGTGATTTCGTTTGTGCGTGTTTTCTGAGGAACCTATCTATCGCGTAAAACAAGACCCAGGTGTACTTACAATCTTAAATGTTTTGGTTTTTTTTACAATGGCAATATTATCAGTATTATTTATTAGACTTTCTGTATGCAGTATACTGGAAACATGGAATGATTTAATCATGATTTTAATTTATTAAAGATAGAATTTATTAAAGATAGAACAATGAGTATTTTTTTAGCATAAAATTTTTTTAACATTTCTATTAAATTATATTTTTATGCAGTTTTATTTTTGTAATTTGTTCTATAAGAAGTATAAATATTGATTATACATTGAATTATTCATAAATTGATAAAATATGTCTAAAGAGCATTCCAAAGATAAAATTTATATTAGAACAGATAAGAAAATATTTAGAATAGTCGAAACAGTAGTTTCTTGTATTTTTATTGAAAATATATATTGTATAAAATAGAGGTCGCTATTGTTGTTCTGAAGCAGATAAAGGATAACTTTGACTGCCTCGCTGTGCTGACATAGCTGATTTGTTCCACAAAATAAATTAAAGTTTATATATTTATTTTTAAATATCATTTGGAGAATTTCATTGCTACAAATTTTTTTTGCTTAGTGTGTGGAGGTGGGAAAAAATTGGGGTGAAAAGAGATAGATTTGGAAAGATCGGAAATAATATTGATAATGTTTGCAAGTATTTTGTTATGCCATTTTAAATATAAAAGAAATAAATAAATTTTGTTGTGGGTGTGTTACTGAAGGAGGCTTTAAAACTAAGTCATATGTAATATTAGTTAGTTTTTTAGTAAGTTTGCTACTAGAGAATTTTTTAATTTAAAAAAATGCATGATTTATTTGAGAAAGAAGTCAACATTTTGAGGCATACCGATCATCATTGACAGAAAGAACAATTTTTTCTCCATTTGTATAAAGGAATTTATAGAGTAGTAGAGAAAGTATAAAGTTAAATATAGAGTAGGGGAGTTGAAGAATAAGAAATATGGATTGCATTTGTATTCTATAATGTATATATAATGGTCAGAAAGGAATTACGCATACTGTGATAGAGTGTACCATATGTGATGAAGTTTATCATTTGAAATGCTTAAATAAAGCTAGGAAAGATGTAACAAGGGTGTGGTCATGTAGCCTATGTGCAAATGTGATAAAAGAGGAGAAAAAACGGTTTCTAAGTGTAGAAAGTTTAAAGAGAAAGTCAAAAAATAGAACAAAATATAGTTATATAAGATAGAACAGAGTGTGTTTTTAGTGGAGTGACAAGAAATATGGATGACAAAATAAGTAATGCAATGGAGATGGTTAGACAAAAAATAAGTAAGATAGAGAAAAAAATAAAGCATGTAGAAGCAAAATTTAAATTGTTAGTGTTGAAATGTGAACAGATTAAGGAATCAATAAATAGAAACAATAAGGAAGAAGTAGAAAGGAAGTCCAGAAAGTGGAAGAGAATGCTACAGCTGAAGTAGGGAAAGTAAACTATGAGATAGTATTGATAGAAGGTTTGTGAATTAGAGGATGTGGAGATATAATTGCTAGGAAAAATAGAAACAGGTATATAAGAATATGTTTGCCTGGGGCTAGAATTAGAGATTTCACAGATAAGGTAAAGAAACAAAAGAGTAAAGATATATATGTTATGGTAGAGACAAATAATTTGTCAGAGCATTCACAGAGAGTAATGAATGAGTACATAGAATTGATTAGTAATTTGAGTAAGATTAAAGGAAGATTGGAAATAGTTGAATTATTACCCAGATTCAACAATAGGTATATATTGGATAAGGAACATTTTATAAATGAAAGATTGGAAATAATATGTAAAAGAAATAATGTTATGTTTGTGAATGTGTGGGATTTTTTTTATTAGTAAGAGGGAGTTGTATAGTAAAGATAGATTGCACTTAGCAAAACAGGGAAGTAAAATATTAGGGAGCTTGATTTATAAAGAATATTATAGTTTGGGAAACTTATAAAGGGGGTTAGGGGTTTTAAATTGCAGTATTGCCAAAATGAAGAATGAATGGGGTGGATTTGGATATAAATGTAGATGTGGAGAGGGACTGGGTCTGTAAAATTAATGGTAAGCAAGTTACTTATAAATGTAATGAGAAAAAAGAGTCAAAGGAATTTATAAAAGAGTAGATAGGAAAGAAGAAATTGGTTAGAATTAGATATTTGAATATGCAATGTAGTAGGAAACCAGAAAAGTAGTTAGAATTAAACAAAGCAATTAAAAATGAAGAGCTTGAGGTATTAGCAATAGTGGAAACACATCTATGAGAAAAAGAAGAACCTATACTAGAAGATATATTGCAGGGTATAAAGAAAAAAAGAAAAAAGGGTAAGGATGATATAGAAATCTATGTCAAAAAATGTTTAAATACTGTTAAGTGTCAAGAACATTTGTGGTTTGAGATAAAATTAGAAAAACAAGAATAAATAGTGACTATAGTGTATAAAGCCATTGGAGATAGATTATAATGAAGTGGAACAAGAGCATATATGGATGCCTTATATGGATGCCTAGTTAAGGATTTACAGAGTTTCAAGAAGGAAAAGAAAATAATGTTTATAGGGTATATGAATGAGCATATTGAAGAAAATGATGATGTAGATAACAAGAATAGAGAGTTTTTGAAGAATTTTTGTCAGAGAATAAATTTGAGCATTGGAAATTTATCAAATGTTTATGAGAGGCAATACTCGTGGTCTAAAAATAATATATTTCACACAATAAATTTTGTATTAGTAGAGAAAGAGGGAATGAATAAAGTACAAAAAATTAAAGTATTTGATAATGAAGAGAGAGTACGTAATAGTGATCATAATTTTTTTCTAATAGAAATAGTTAGTAATGTGATGAAAAATAGTAGTAAAATAGTAAAAGATGTGGATGGTGAATGAATGATAAGAATAAGTTAGAATAATATAAAATAAAAGTAGAAGAAATCATAAGAGTTTGTTGGAGATGAATATAAGAACTGGTGTGGTGAAGTAGAAAAAATGGTAAATAGGATTTTAGGTGACAATGTTCAGAAGAATAAAAGTAATAGAAAAGTGAGAATAAATAAAAATGTAAAAGAGATTGCAAAAAGCATGCAGAGAATATAAGTGTCCTATTAAGAACAAAGAAAGTGAAAAAGATGTTAATGGTAATTGGGAAAAGTATTTAAAAAGAAAAAAGTTGGCTGAAATAGATAATTATATAGAGAGAATGAAATTAAATAGTAAATTGTTGAAGGATATTAACAAAAGTGAAAGAGATTGGAGTAAAAAAAATTTGGAAAATATATTAAAATACAGAATGTAGAGGAGAGATAAATATTATTACTAGATGATGAGAGAATAGAGTGTAACTCTAGAGAAGAATTAGAGGCAATCTTAAATAAGTATGTAATGGATATAGAAAGATGTTAGCTATGAAGGACAGAATGATAGCAAACATAAAAGCATATAGTAATGGAAATATTAGTCTTAAATAAAATGAATTGAATGAGGCAGGGAAGAAATTGAAAAGTGGAAAGGTGAGAGATTTAGATGAATATGCAGCAGAGATGATAATGAATTTAAGAAATAGGACAAAATTAAAACTATTATCATGTTTTAATAAGATGGCACAGAAGAGAAAATTTCTAGATAGTTGGAATAAGATTACTATTTAAAGGAAAGGATAAGGATCATAGAAACTTGAACAAGTATAGACCAATATTGATAACATCAGTATTATATAAAGTTTTTGCATATATGGTGGATGAAAGGATTGCAAAATAGAAAATGATATAATGGGAGAAATGTAAAGAGGTTTTTGATTGGGTAGGTGTATAAGAGACAATTTATTTGTAGTCATACAACTTATAGATATGAGTAGGAATACAGGTAGACAGCTATATGTGGTCTTTATAGATATAGAGAAGACATGTGATAGAGTAAATAGAAATAGATTATGGGTAAGTTTAGTAAATTAAAAAATGATTGGAGCTTTAGTGGATCTTATTAAGAGATTAAATGAAAATAAATTATTATACATATCAATTAGGAAATATAAAATCAATTAAAGTGGGGTGAGACTAAGGCATGGATACTGTATGTCACCTATTTTGTTTTTGTTATATTTGAGAGAAATGGAGAGAGCAATAAAAAGACTAGGAAGAGGAGTAGAGATACCATTAATAAGTATCAAGTGAGTATATACATTATCGGGTCTTTTATTTGTAGATGATATTTTCTTGTGCAAAGAAGATAGGGAAGATATGGACATTACGCTGAAGACATATACAAAGGTAAGTAAAGAGATGGGGATTAAATGTAGTGAAGAAAAATCAAAAGTAATGATGATAAATACTGGGGAAAGAGAAGAGAACAAATTTTTATTGGGGGATATAAAGTTAAATGTGGTGAATAGCTATAACTATTTGGGAATCATTTAAAGTAATCAGAAAAATTGTTTAGATAAATAGGAAAAAAAGTGAAAAATGAAGCAAAAAAAGGGACTGATAAAGAAATTAACAGTGTTTTCATATAATAAATATGATGTAGCTAGAACTGGATGGGAGTGGCAGTAGCAGGGTTAACTATGGTAATGATGTGTTGTGTTAGTAAAGGGATGTTAGATTACTTAGAAAAAGTACAAAGAAAAGTAGGAAGACATGAATTAGATACAGATATATGGATGGCAAAGTAGGTAATTCAAGGAGAGATGTGATGGTCAAATTTTTATATGAGAGATGGAAAAAGCAAAATGAAAATGTTTGGTAGATTGTAATTTATGAATAATAAAAGAATAGCCAAAATAGTATTTAATTGGGTTATAAATAAAGAACAAGCAACAAGATGAGTGAAAAAGGTAGTATGGTATGCAAAAGATTTGGATAAAGAATTTATGTTAGTATACTTATACAAAAGTTGGGGTGATTGTGTTAGGAGAATCGGTGAGTGTTATAGTGGCAAGGAATGGGATAGAAGAATAGATGCATTAATAAAAAATAGTAAGTTGGAGAGATGGAGAACTAGTATGGAGAGTAAAAAGAGTATAAATATATAAAAAAGTAAACAGAATACTGGGTGCAAATTAATTTATGATAATAGCAAGGAAAATAATTTACTATTTAAAGCTTGGATAGGATCTTTAGCAACAAGGGAATATACACATAAATGGAAAAATATGAGTGATTTAGTCTGCAATTATGTAAGAAAGGCATAAAAAATATTAGGCATCTGTTAACTGAATGTAAATGCTTCAAGCAGAAAGGGTACAAAATGAAGTTGTGGGAGAATAAATATAAACAAAATGATTACACAGAAAGTGGGGTTTTGGTTTTTAGGCTAGTTTTGGGAAAAGTTAAGCAGGATTTAGATATTAAGAACATAGAGTTGACAAAGATTATGTTGTGGAAAAGAGTTAAAGAAGAATATGTAAAAAAAACTTAGGATGGAGAATAGAAATGGGAGGTAGGGTGGCTAACAGGTTTATCTGGGCATATTGGCTGACAGATTCCTGACTCCAAAAAAAAGTGAAGCCACGGTGTATCACATCACATAAAATGAAAACTCACTACTACTATCTAATAAAAGTAAAATGAGGGTTTAGTACTCTTTTTTAATGTAGATAAAATGAAATCTGAGTGATATTTACTGTATAATCTTACAGCTAATATTAAAATTGTTTGGGTTTTTAAATATGGATTTAAAAAATATATAAAAAACAACACATCAACTTGAAGAATGGTACATAAATTTTTATTTATACCTAACCAGATAACTGAAAAGCCTATGCAAGATGTGTAACATCATCAAATCTTGTTTTGAACAAATATTTGATAACCCAATGAATTGAACGAATTGAAGCATTCTTATTTTGAAAAATAATAGAGTTATAACATAAAAAAGTATATATTAATAAATCTTCTTGAGAATTTTTTGATAGGTCTAGGTGAAACATTTTATTATTAGTTTACTATACTCCCCCCCCCCCGTTTTTTTTTTTTTTTAATTAATACATTCTTCATTTTAACTTTACCATATTGCAGTCACCTACCTGCATAAAATGTCAGAGCACCCTTTTTCATTATGCATGCATATCATTTTTCAGGTAAATTAAACATAAACAGCATGGAATAACTTAACTTCATCTTTACATATTTGAAACTTCTACTCCATCAACCATTCTTGAAATATATGAATAAAGGCATATTAAGTTTTATAAATGTGTGTGTTTATGTATATGTGTCAAAGGGTAAGATAAACTAGTGTCCAACAGTGTAGACAGCATATATTACAATCATAAATAATCATCTGACCAATACAAATTATCCATGGACATTACTCTCTAGAAAATAAAGCTAGATATCCATTTATTGAAAGTATGAAATGGTTAAATGGATTTATGTTGTCAACCACCTGTAAAAAAATCCTAAACCTACATGTGACTGAAAACATTTCCAATATTCATTCAGCTTAAACTCAAATCATGGACAGACCAAAGTGCTAACCAATATATCTGAAGATTTTTTAAAAAAATATTCAAGATGTAATAAGATGCAACTTATAAAGCATAATATGAAATAATATAACAATTTGGAAATAATTATAGGTGCAGGAATTGGATAAAATAGTTAATATATATATATATATATATATATATATATATATATATATATATATATATATATATATATATATATATATATATATATATATATATATATATATATATATATATATATATATATGGCTGCAGAAAGGAGTTTTCTATTAACTGAAAGGAGACCCTTTGATTCCTCTTGGAGGCCTTAAAGGAACCGAGCAGGGCAAATTCCTAATGTCCACTCCATACGTTCTTGTCGTTGCAGCTGTTATTACTATGTGATTATTCATATAGTATACGAACATGGATGGGCTGCTCACCAACACGCATTAGCCAGCGTGGTGAGTTTATTGGCTTTTTACCTCTGAGTTTAAGATCAAGAAACACCATGGTCTTTCTTCTCAGTGCCTGATAAGGCAGAATGAATGTTTGTGTAAATGATAAATATTTTTCCAATACATGTATACAATTATGACAGACAAAAATAAAGCATGGCCCTTATTCCCAGGAGGCTGTAAAGTCACCAACCAAGGCAGCGGTTGGTGGCCGAAGGCGGAGGGTGCTAAGAATCCCCTGATTGTGGACCCAGGCTGCCATTTGATGATGACTTTTTATTTAGGTACTTACAACTGCAGATCACTTTCAAGTGAAGGAAGATTGCAAGAATTAGAAGAAGAACTCTCTTATATTAAATGGGACATTGTTGGACTTTGTGAAGTTAGAAGAAAAGGTGAAGAGACAATTGATTTAAAAAGTGGACATATACTCTATTATAAAGGCACAAATATTGGAAATACAAGTGGAGTAGGATTCATTATAAATAAAAAGTGGAAGAACAATATTGTGGAGATTGATGGTGTATCAGACAGAGTGGCAAGATTAGTTATACAACTTAATAGCAGATATCAAATGCAGATAATTCAGGTTTATGCCCCAACAAGTTCTCATAGTGATGAAGTAGTAGAAGATTTTTATATGGATGTACAAAAGGCTTTTGATCAGAGTAAACAACATTTTAAAATCGTTATGGGAGACTTTAATGCTAGAATTGGTAAACAAATGAAAGATGAAAGTGCTGTAGGTAATTTTGGTTATGGTAATAGAAATGAGAGAGGACATAGACTTGTGGAGTTTGCAGAAAAAGAAAAACTTTATATTATGAATTCTTTTTTTGAGAAAAATGTTAAAAGGAAATGGACATGGAAGCATCCAAATGAAGGTACAGCAGAATTGGATTATATTTTGACTAATAGGAAATACATATTTCAAGATTGTAATGTTCTTAATAAATTTAACACAGGAAGTGATCATCGATTAGTAAGGTGTAAGATACGTGTTAATGTGAAACTAGAGAGACAAAAATTATTAAGAAAAACAATATTTACAGTTGATATTCCTAATCTTCAGAAACATTCTAATGAATTTAAATTAGAACTTAGAAATCGGTTTCAAGTATTAGTAGATTTTGAGCATGATTCAGATTTGAATGAAATTAATATGAAAATAACTGATACACTTTTAAAAACTGCAACAAAGATAGCTGGTAGAAAAAAGCAGCAATTGACCAATAAAATTTCTACTGAGACTAGAGAATTTATGAAGAAAAGAAGGAATATGAAGATATACAAAAATGATGCATTAAAAAGAATTGAATATCTCGAATTTTGTAAAATGGTGCGGAAAAGAGTTGAAAATGATATAAGAAAGTATAATTGTGAACTAGCAAGGAAAGCTGTAGAAGAAAATAAAAGTCTTAAGAATGTAAAACAACATTTTGGTATTGGTAGGAAATTTATATCTGCAATAAGAAAAAAAGATGGAATTGTTACTAAAAAGAGAGATGACATCATGAAATTGGTAGAAGATTTTTATCAAGAATTATATAGTAATAAAGAACAAGTACCTCCTATATCTATTACATCTTCCGAATTGCCCAGAATTTTAAATGAAGAAGTGAGACATGCAATTAAATGTATGAAGAAGGGAAAGGCTCCAGGTAATGATGGAATTATAATTGATATATTAAAAGAAGCAGGTGAAGAAATAGAAATTTTTTTAGCAAAGTTATATACCAAATGTCTAAATGATAAAGATGTACCGGATGATTGGAAGAATGCAGTAATAATATTAATATTTAAAAAAGGTGATAAAGAAGATATTAGAAATTACAGACCTATCAGCCTTTTATCAGTTTTATATAAAATTTTTACCAAGATAATTACAACTCGTCTACAGAGAACATTGGATTTCCACCAACCAAGAGAACAAGCTGGATTTAAAAGTGGTTTTAGTACAGTAGATCATATCCAGGTGTTGAGAGAAGTTATAGAAAGGACAAATGAATATGAGTTGTCATTATGTTTTGGATTTGTAGATTATGAAAAGGCATTTGATTCTATAAACATTTCTTCAGTGATTAAAGCATTGGATCATCAAGGTATAGATCCAGGATATTGTCATATTTTGAAGAATATTTATAAAAATGCAACAGCAACAATTAGATTACATAATGATACTGGGAAAGTCAACATTGAGAAAGGTGTAAGACAAGGTGACTCCATATCTCCAAAACTTTTTACAGCAGTGCTGCAAGAAGTATTTTGTGGATTAAAATGGGAAACTAAAGGAGTGAAAGTAAATGGAGATTATTTAAGTCATTTAGATTTCGCAGATGATGTAGTTGTTTTTGCAAATAATGCTTCAGAGCTGCAGGATATGTTGCAGGAATTATCAGATGAAAGTAGGAAAGTAGGACTAAAGATAAATGTTCAAAAGACTAAAGTAATGTTTAATCGATTTGCTCAAAATATGAAAATAAAGATTGATTATGATGAATTAGAAGAAGTTAACAGTTACAAATACCTTGGTCAGATTATTAATACAGATGGAAACATAATGGAAGAAATTAATCATAGAATTAAACTTGGTTGGAGTGCTTTTGGTAGAAATAACTTGATACTAAAAGGAAATATGCCTATGTGTTTGAAAAGGAAGGTTTTTAACAAATGTGTTTTACCAGTTCTTACTTATGGATCTGAGACTTGGACACTTAATAGAAGAGCAATACAGAGACTTCAGACCACTCAAAGAAGTATGGAGAGATGTATGTTGGGAGTAACACGAAGAGATCGAAAATGCAATGTATGGGTAAGAGAACAAACAGGTGTTACTGACCTCATTGAAAAAATTAAAAGATTGAAGTGGAGTTGGGCTGGTCATATTGCTAGAAGAGATGATACTAGATGGACAATTGAAATTTTAAACTGGATTCCAAGAGATTGTAAAAGACCCAGAAAGAGACCACATGTGAGATGGATGGATGAAATAAGAAAGTGTGCAGGGGTGATGTGGAGAAGAGAAGCTGAAGATCGGAGAAGATGGATTAAACTTGGAGAGACCTTCATCCTGCAGTGGATTGATAATGGTTGATAATGATGATGATATATATATATATATATATATATATATATATATATATAATATATATATATTATATATAGGGAAGTGAGGGTACAATATATATATTAAATGTTGTCAGATGTCAATTTGAATCAGGAAATTTTTGCATTGTATATGAGATTAATCAAATAATGTACAAATAATGGAATGAACCTGGTCTTTCAAAATGTTAGTCTGTGATAAATATTTTTAGATTAATGAATTATTTAAGGAAAATATTATAATCACCACTTAAAATTGAAAATAGTAGATGGAATAATAAGATTTGTATGGGTGTGACTGCATAAAAATACCCTCCCCCCCCCCATACTTCTTGTTACCCAATATCTAATTGTTAAATTTCTTATGCTTATCATTTTTATGGTACTCAGATCGACCTTGATATTCAAGTACCTTTTTGTTTGTTTCTCTGTTATTATTTGTTTGCTGTGCCCTTTTCATTAAGATTTTAGTTCCAACTACAGTTTAAAATTGGTGCTCCTATTAATTGACTTCAATAATTTAATTTTTATTAGCCCAGACAAGCCTGACATTTTTCTCAAATGTTTATTATATTAGATATCTACCCTCTGTTTACAGTTTTTATTTATTTAAAAAAATCCTACACTGGTTTGTATTTTCATCTTTGTGATACTTGATACCAAAAATATAATGTTAATAGATGTTATATCATTTTATCCAATCTCTGTACATCAGCATTCATATGGATGCAGAAGTTTTCTGTTTTTCACTCTCTACACGCTTAAATAGTCTTTTTTACCCAAATAGTGGACAATGGGAGTTTAAGTGGAGGTATAATAACAAGCAACAACCTACATAATAAATCAAAAGTATAAGTTTGTACTTTTTACCCTTGAAAAATTTCCCCTTTAATATGTATATGTAAGACAAATTAAGCAGCTCCAAATAATATGAAATGTAATTAAAGAGAAATTCCTAACTTAACATCGCTAGGATATTTTAAAAGTGAAATATCTTCAAGTGTTAGAAAAAAAATTCAACAAAAAAATTGCAGATACATATATAGTAACACTAACTTTAATACGATTACCAAAAACACTGATGATATGAACAATTATTTTGAGAGAAAAATAAACAAGAGTAAATCTTTTCCAATAAATGGTCAAATTAAAAAATTAATATTGTAATTAAAAATTAATTGTAAAAAAAAATCAATATTTTAATATTTAAGAAATTGTTTTTTAAGTGATTAGAGAAAACGAAATTAAAAATTTTGAACAGTCTTTTGATAAAAGAATCAAATTATTTTGTGATCACTGAACTCAAAGATAAAAAAAAAAAAAAACTTGAAAATATTTGGAATAAAACAAGAAGAAAAAGAAGATTGAAAGCCTTTAAAATGATGATTTAGAAGAAAAATGAAAAATTGGACTTTTAGATTAGACATACCGATTGATATGTCGAAAGATAATTATTAAAAAAAAATTTTAAAAAAATAAAAAATTAGATGGATATGTTATTAAAATTTTATAAATAATTAAATAATTAAAGGAATATTTAGAGAGAAATGAATTTAAAAACAAAAGATTGATAATCTTAAGGAAGAAGGCAGTAATGAGATTCGACGTGGAAAATGTGGTGGCAATGACTCTCTAAAACCCCTTTATATCTACTAATCAACGATGATGGTATTATTAAATTAAATGTGTGTGATCTCTTTATTACTTTAATTTGTTTAATAGCCTTTAAATGTTTTATAAATATTTTAAGTTATTATTCTTTTATTATTGTTATAATAAGCATTTCAATTATATAGAAGCTTCATTATTTTTTGATGTCATTTTAAATTCCTGTAGAAGTTCATTAAATTTAAAAATAAAATATAGAAAACTATCATTAACAAAGCAAAAATTATTCTTGAATATAAAATTGATATTTCAATCGGACCTTCAGAAAAAGAAGAAGAAGAATGATGATGATGATGATGATGGATGTTATTATCTTTTATAAATATTATTTTAGTTATTAATAATTCAGTGTAAAGTTTAAAAGTCCAACCAGTTGCATTAAAAGTATAGCAAAAGTTTACAAAGATAGGCTAATAGATTTACATCTCACTTGTAATAAAAATATTTGACTATTTTAATAATTTGTATTTATATATTGGACTATCTCCATCATCTAATATAAGTATTGAATGTTTATAGAAAAGTTAACTTTATTTAAATATTCCAAATACATTCAACTGTTAGTAGTAGCACACAGTTTGAGAAGTATTATTTTTTCCTCATCTTCAAGTGTTGCTAGCCTGACAAGTGACAGTACTAACATGGGAATCGAACTTAGACCCTTAAATTATTGTGTATTGATTTTTTTCTCATAAGAACTTTATTACTTAGATAAAATTATTACATTAGTACAATGGTGAAAGCAATACAGTTAACAAATTTTAAGGTAATTCTCTAACCAACTGAGCCATCCTGCCAAAGGTAACAATCAGTAAAAATTTAATATACTTCATCTATGAAATTCCTCCTGATTTCTTCACTTTTTCTTAACAGCAAAGTTGATTAATGATTTCCATACATTATGTATAGTCATACTAGTTTGGCTTATGGGATTGTTTGCCATTCTCGTGTGAACAGCTTCTTTAAATGTTCTTCTTTGTATCTTTTCTTCTCTATCCAGTATTTTTGTATTTTCCCAATTGAACATATGTTCATTGGTACATGCATGGTCTTCTACTTTAGACACAACTGTTTTCTCTCTTGCAATCATCAGTTTGTGTTATTGCAATCACTTTTTCAATGGGATGACTGGTCTCACAAATAAATATTCTTCCATATTCACATAGTATTTCATAGATGGTTTTGTTTTTCAGTATTTCAAGTTTAGGCTTTGTAAATATTAGAATTCCTCATAATGTGGTATGCCTCTGGAAGGCTATTCTGGTGATATACTGATTGCAAATTTTTCTTAATTTGTCTGTTATTTTTTGGTATGTATAAATACACTACCATACCAATAATTGTTTTTTCTCTTGATAGTTCTTTTTGTTGTCTATTTAAAGTTATCTTAAAAACAGCAGATGGATAACCATTTTTCATAAGAGTTTGTTCTATGTAAATCTTTTCTTTTTCCAAATCACTGGTTTTTTAATAAACTTTTTGTTCTGTTTCATAATGATAATATAACTCCATCTTTTGTGTTTATAATTTGATTGGATATATATGCTAAGTATTTTTCTGTAAGTGTAGAATTTCTGTAAACTGTAGTTTTGATTTTACCATGAGGGAGTCTTGTCACAAGCACATCTAAGAATGCCAATTTTTATTCTTGTAATTCTATTGTGAATTTAATTAAAGGGAATATGATATTGGTGTTTTCCCAAAAAGTTGATAGTAGTGCTCTATTATGTGTCCACATAACAAATGTATCATCTACATAGTGAAGCCAAACTCTAGATGGATATGGAGTAGTTTTTATGAATGTGGTTTCAAGTTCTTCCATGTAAATATTGCTAATCAAGGAAGACAATGGTGAGCCTATAGCCATCCCTTGATTTTGTTGGAAGAATTCTGTATTGTATTAAAAGTAGGTTGTTGTTACACAGAATGTTAAGATTTCCATTATACTATCAATAGGAAGAGTTGTTCCAGTTTGTAAGCTATTATCACCATTTAATCTTTTCCTTACAATAGACAATGCTTCTTCACATGGTACATTTGTAAATAAACTTTCCACATCAAAGCTTACCAGTAAGTCAGTCTTTTCAATTTTCATGTTCTTGATTAATTCTACAAAGTGCCTAGATGCCAAAGGACTAAGAATGTTGATAAGAAATCTTGATAAATTTTGGCAAAGTAAATTTTTAGAACTAACAATAGATCTTAATGAACATGATTCTATAAATTTTAGGTAGACCATAAAGATGAGGAATTTGCTGAAATATGATGTTAGTTTACATTTTTCTGAATCACTGAAGTATTTGTGATGCAGAAAAAATAAACCAACATCATATCTTAGCAAAGTTTCTCATCTTTATGGTCTACCTAAAATTCATAAGAATCATATTTCATTAAGACCTATTGTTAGTTCTAGAAATTCATCTTGCCAAAATTTGTCAAGATTTTTTATCAAAGTTCTTAGTTCTTCAGCATATAAGATCCAGACCTTTGTCAGAAATTCTAGATACTTCATAGATTTTATTAAGAATGTGAAAATTGAAAAAACTAATACACTAATAAGCTTTAATGTGTTATTCATTTAAAAGTACTATGTGAAGAAGCATTATCTCTTGTAAGAAAAAGATTAAATGGTGATAATAGCTTATAAACCAGAGCAACTCTTTCTATTTATAGTATAATTGGAAATTTTAACATTCTGTATAACAACAACCTACTTTCAATACAATACAGAATTCTTCCAAAAAAATCAAGAAATGGCTATGAGTTTACCATTATCACCCCTGATTAGCAATAATTACTTGGAAGAACTTGAAACCATAGCCATAAAGATTGTTCCATATCCACCTAATATTTGTCTTCACTGTGTTGATGATACATTTCTTGTATGGCCACATAGTAGAGCATTACTACAAATTTTCTAGAAACACATCAACAACATACTTCCTTCAATTAAATTCATAATAGAATCAGAACAAGAACAAAAGTTGGCATTCTTAGATGTTCGTGTGACAAGACTCCCTCATGGCAAAATCAAAACTATAAACATTTGCAGAACATCCACACATGCAGGAAAATACTTAATGTATAAATCCAATCACACTAGGAACACAAAACATGTATTTTATATTATCACTATGGAACAAAGTAAAAGAAGTTTGTTCAGAAACAATTGATTTGGAAAAAGAAAAGATCTATATAGAACAAACTCTGAAATGGTTATTCATGAGCTGCTATTAAGAAAGCCTTAAATAGAAAACAAAAAGAAACTATTAAAATAAAAACAATTATTGATGTGGTAGTGTACCCATACCTACCAAAAATAGGAGACAAATTTTAAAAAATCTGTAATCAGTAACATCAGACAGTTTCCAGAGCCATACCACATTATAAGAAATTCTAATGTAAAAAACCTAAACTTGAAATGCTGAAAACTGCATCTATGAAATACTATATAAATATAAAAGAATGTATATTGGTGAGACTAGTAATCTCATTGAAAAGTGATTGTAAGAACACAAACTGATGATTAAAAAAAAGAAAATAGATGTGTCTAATGTAGCAGTCTATGTATGTACCCAGGAACATATATTCAATTGGGAAAACACAAAAGTATTGAATAGAGAAGAAAAAGTACAAAGAAAACAAATTTTAAAAAGCTGCTAAAATGATAATGGTTAATAACCTGTCAATCTAGTGTGATTATACATAATATATGAAAACCAGTAATCAACTTTGCTGTAAGAAAAAGCTGGAGAAATCAAGAGGAACCTCATAGGTAAGTATATGAAATTTCTATTGACTTGACTTTGGCAAGATGTCTCAGTTAGTTAGAGCATTACCTTAAAATTCAATATTCAAGAATCTAAGAGTCCAGGTTTGATTCCTATGCTAGTACTGTCACTGATCAGACCAACAACAACTGAAGAACCAACAGTTAAATAAAATATTTAAATAAAATTAATTTTTTTAAAGATATTCAATACTTATATTAGATAATGAAAATAGTTCAATATACAAATACAACTAAAATACCATCATTACAAACCTTCAGGAAAATACTTTAATAAGTGTTGTAATAATTTGAATTGTTTTTGCTTAAATTGTACAAGTCTTAAAAATAAATTATATAATGGATTGAACTTTTCTTAGATTGATATATGAATGTTATCTTTTTTGTCAATATATATATATGGTTGATCTAAAATTAAAAAAATAGTCAACTTTTAATCCCATCTTTGAATCTTAAGTTATTTTACAGAAAATGATTGTATTCTTTCTTGGCCACAGTCAAAGGTTCTAGAACAATTTTGAAGATTTTCTTTATTTGTATGTTTTTTCTATATTAAAGAAAATTTTTGATCAGTCGTAAATAATAATAATAATTCAATTCAATTCAATTCAATTCAATTCATTTATTTAAGTGCTAAACAACAGCATAAAGCCAATTACAGCTTGCACATAATAATAATAATAATAATAATAATAATAATAATAATAATAATAATAATAATAATAATAATAATAATAATAATAATAATAATAATAATAATAATAATAATAATAATAATAATAATAATAATAATAATAATAATAATAATAATAATAATAATAATAATAATAATAATAATAATAATAATAATAATAATTATATATATATGTTGGTACGAAGATTTTCACGGGTTGCATATATAAAAGACATATTTTGCGGGTTTATCCGTGTTAAAAAATTTAAATATTAATATACCGACATTTCGACTTGATCACACAAGTCATATATATATAATCTTGTTTAATGTGGTTTATTGTAATCAATTTTAATAAAAGCTTTCAAAAATTATATTATTGTTGCTATTATTATTTCTTTAAAAAAGTGAATTAGGTTATGGCATTTATTAAAATCATAGACTTATTTAATCTACATATATGTAAAATTTAAATTTGTTACATCTGCATATATGTAAAGGGAGAGAGGTTAGACAAAATAAAAAGTCCATTTATTATATTAGCATCACGCTAGGACTGAGATAAAAATACATAGCAATAAATACAACATCACTTTTTTTTTGGATAATGAATCTTTAAAATATATAACAGAAAGCTGACATCATTTTCATATGAGTAACAAGAAATGGCAGGCTTGAGTTTATGAGAGCAAAATTGTTATCATCCAATTAACAGGAGCATCAATATTTAAAACATTAATGAATTAATGTTTTAAGATCATTTAGACTTTAGGCTGATGACTGTATTCACTAATAGAAAACAAAAATCTTTTTAGAATTCTGGTTGCATTAAAAAATTTAGCAAGTGTTTGCAAAAATTGTCTAATACATTATATACTCACTATATATGACTTTTAATGTCCTTCATAGTTTAGTGCAATCTGCGATTGATAAATTTTGGACACAAAATCCATGGATTGTGTCTCAACTCTGATACTTAGTTGAATATCATCTGCTCTCAAACAATACTGGCTTACATATATGAGGCATCTGTTTCAGGCAGAAAACAGAAATTAACACACTAAAATGAGACATTTTACTGGAAAAATATAAATATATAAATTTATTTTTATTTAATACTTCTAACATTTAATTTCACTTTTATTGTGCCAATTGTAATATTTATGACTATATATTAAACATGCAACAAAAAAAAGACATTTTATTTCCAACTATATATTACAAGCTGTCATCAAAATTGGAAAACATATGTGCTAACATTTATAATATTAGAAACCCACCCCTCTTTTCACTAAATAAATTGCTGACTAATGCAAACAATAGATACTACCAGAGCAGACACTTTTAAGTTGTTTATAAAATTGCATGTAGTGCCTCCATATGCAGTACAGTATACTATGGAGAATCATGGTCCAAGATTGCTATGAGGATTATCCAGCATAAATACCTTTACAGAAGAGCAAAAAAGAACTCTCAATATAAATCAATATTTATCAAACCAAGCATGAAATGGGTCATAAGTTTGATCTGATCAATGTAAAAACAGTTTGTGTTGAGAGAGATGATAGGAAGTAAATATTTAAGAAGGCATGGACAACTGCTAAGACCTCCACTTGATTAATAAAAAAGGATTTAATTATCAAAAAAAATGAAAAAATGAAAATGAGTTCATTTAAATAATACAAGAATTTATAAAAGCAAGAATTGTGAACTGGGGAATAGTTTATGATAGATAAAGTCAAAAGCATACTCAGTCTATAATATATAGTTCGAAATAAAATATCTTTTCTTGTGTCACATTTAATATGTATGTAGTCATAGATATTTTATTTAATACTTATTTTTTTCTATTACATTCATTGTTTTGTTTATTTACTACTTTAAACAAGCTTTGTCAATAAGTTTAAATGCCCACTTTTTAAAACTTGTCTTATATGTCAAAAATTGATTGGCTATGTTCTACTCCTAGACAACAAATTATTGGATTATATATTGTTATTTTAATTGTAATAATTTAGATACTTTTTATTTAAACTGTGTTTAGGAATAAATTTGAGAGACAGATAGCCGCTATGAAGAAATGTAGCTTAAAATCATATACCCATAATAAAATTATACTGATGATTTTTAAAACAATCTATTGCAAAATTCATAAGCTGAATATTTTTGGCTAATTACAATTATAAAATTGTTTTCTGATTGAAGAGTGCAGAAGCCACGTTATTAAGAACAATAGACAATTGGAAACGCCATATGATGAAAGTAAATTTTTATTTACATTTTTCTCAACTGCTAGAGAATTTTATGACTGATAGTCTCAAAACAAAATTTATCAAACAGGCTAATTTCTCATTATTATAAAATATGTTGGGAAACTATTATTATTAATACATGCAAAATATTTTTCTGCAGAAGGGGAAAGTTATACATTCACTAAATATTTTTCAATCGTTGGTTTAAATATTATTGATTCTCTGGAACAAAGAGGTGAATATCTACTTCCTCCACTTATAGTTCTCTGAAAATGTGTGGTATTTCTCCGTGAGAAATGGGTTCAATATTCTTCTACTATTGTTCAGATGTGATATTTCATCTCGTATAGATGCAAATGGTGGCTCTCTAATTATAAAGATATTTATTACAGGTGCTAAATTATTTTGTCCAACTTTTGTATAATCATTTTTAAAAGTCAGATAACAGTTTATCGAATCAATTCTTTAAATTTGCTAGATCATTAACTAACAACATTTTTTTTTGGTAATGCAGGTATTTTTATCAATATGCATTTTGAAAATTGATCATATATATATAAAGCAAAAATTTTATTATTAATTAAGGCGCTAGGTTTAATTTTGTTGAGAATGTAGCAGTTTTATATAATCAATATATCTCCGATGATGATCAAGTTATTCTGTGGTTGTATGGTTTTAATGCCAGTTTCTTTATTTACTTTCAGACAGATTTCATAAATATACGTTTAATTATAATCTTAAAAACTTTTGTTATGTTTCACACTTTTTTTTATCATTCAAATCCTATTTTAGATCTGTCAGTATAAATAAAATTACTTTGAAACTCAGAATTTCTACAGAAATAACATTTTTTTCTATTAATAAAATTAATGTACTAACTCATTTTTACAAAACCGAGTTACATATTTAAAAGCAAAAATCTTAATTATGTGACATAGATTTTTATTTTTAACTTTTGCTTGTTTATTTGATTCTTATGTAAAACATTTGTTTTTAATTCCATATTATTATCTTATTAAATACTTAAAATAGTTATTTCCGTAATTCTCCAAATCTAGGTCAGGATAAAATTTTATAATTTTTATATATTTATACAACTATTTGATTTATAAGAGGAAATATTTTTTTAAAAAATAAAAGCTCAATAAAATTGGAAGCGCGAATATACAGTTTGAGATCATTCATTTATAAGATGGTAGACGATAGATATATCTAAGAGAAGATCAGAAAATGATGCAAGCTATCGCTGAGATTATCAAATTTTTATTTTATTGACTGATCCCTCTACTCAACCTAAAAGTTGTTTTTCAGCAGAATAAAAATATTTGTAATAGTAAAATAAATGTTTTCATAAACAATCTTGATAGCTATGTTATTATGATATGAAGCCATAATTTATACGTGGAAAATTTATATAAGATCTGAAAGATGTTCAAAAAATATTATATTGTCATCATCGTTCTCATGTTTTTCAAACAATACTTATTTGATTTTTATAGACTGTATTAATTTGGAACATTATTAAATTGAAAAAAGATAATAATGACTATAAATAATATTTGCACCATGAAAGTGTGGTTACCCAAAATATTATAATGTTCTACTACAGGGATAGAAAATCTTTTTTCTGCCAAGGCAATTTTTATATTTATAATGTTATTTGCAGACTATACAAAATTATGGAGTTAAAAAAATAGGTTTCTATATTTGGTCATCCCTAATGTAATGTCAGAAACTATTTTTATATGGTACAACATAGATATTGCTACAAATTTGTATCAATCAATATGGAGCTTGTCAGCATGTGTACTGTGTCACATAATAGAACTTTTTGTTGTTATGAAAAAAAGCTATAATTTTATTGAATTTCAATTCCTACCAGAGATTGTTTTGGTGAGCCAGACAAAATGATTTTGTGGGTCTTACAATACCAAGAATCTGATGTTCTCCATCCCTTATCTACTTGTATAATATACTGACACAGATTCTGATCAATGATAGTTTTGCTATGATATTTCAATGCTACAGAAAGACAGTCTGATTGGTTTTTAAATGTAAATTTTTTTGAAAGTTAAAAAACAAAATGATTATTTGTCAACTGTATTGCAGGTTTCCAGTCAATCATCATCCAGTTCTTATGCACAACACATGATCATTTTTGCATCATATTATTTAAATCAGGAATAAGTTATTTTGAAGCAGCATCTAGTAATAAATGTTCTGCTTAATAAACTCACATAAATTATCTTGATAAAATTAGAGGGTAGAAATTTGTTAAATACTATAATGTTTTATTTTTTTAACTATAATCGTTTTTTATTTCTAAATATATTGTAACTCTAAAAAGTTTCATTTCCTTATCTCAAAAAGTATGATCCATTATATTACTATTATGCATATGTATTGCATTGTAAATAGATTTGTAATATGTAAAAAGTATATATATAATAGCGTATATATTGCTATATATATATATATATATATATATATATCAGCAATTATAGAAAGTTTAAAATAAATTACCACCCAATTCTCTCTTGGCAGTAATAAAGATAAGAAAGGAGGTAACAGTTCTGATTTATCTCCCCCCCCCTCTCTGCAGTAAACTCATGAACCTCAAAATGAATAATAGTTCCAGTTTGAAATGTGGGCCTTTGAGTGAATAGCAGTTCTACTTAAACACGGACCTGAAGGAAAGACAAGGCTATCCCAGACTCCTGTGCATGGATGAGAAGAGCAGTATTTAAGGCCCAGTCAGAACAAAAGAAGTGTCATGAGATAACAGTGTAACCAGAAGATGGCATGCCAGGTAAACCCAGAACTCATGATCCAGTGAACTCTGCCACTGAAGGTGCCAAAGCAGCCATCCATGCCTTATTATTATTTATCGTAAACCATGAGGCTGGTTTTATGTAAGCATCATTTAATTATATTAATGTTAGTTTGTTGTAAATTATATAATGTATTTATTGTTAATAAATAGTTGTTGTTATCGTTAATCGGTGGTTTATCATTAATCAGTGGTAGTCAAAATTATTTACAGTCATGCCTTTTTAGTTTATCATTTAACTCAATTTTAATCTACAGTTACCAGATTCAAATGTTTCTTTAATCTGATTATTTTACACTGTCATCAGGGTTACTAATCTTAACAAGCTATTTAACACCACCATCTCAGGTCATGCACTTTCATTGTATAATACATTTTGTATTATCAAACAATTCTAGTTTTACTTTAAACTGAAGATTGCAGTGTTTGCACAAACAAGAATACCATTGCCATTACTATTTAAATTTTTGATTACTCTTGACTTTTCACACATTTAGATTTTTAAAACATAACAAATCCAATTCTTTCACTGCATCTATTTCATTTTAACTTTTAATGATTATGAAACTATTTTCAAAATTGAACTATATAGCTTTGATATGTTTTCTGTCACAGCCAAATCTAATTTCCAATTAAATTTCCTCCAGGATTATTTCTATTATTACTTCTACATTCCTACAAAACAAAATCAGCCATAGTCTATTATACACCTGGAATGTTACCGACTAAGTATAATTTTGCATCTAAAATCCCACTCTTCCAATTTTAAAATTTCTATCCCTAACTAGGTTCACTTTTTTGACTGCACCAAATGCAATGTCCTTGCAATTGAGGGCACAGCCATAAATAAATTGATTTAACTGCTGTGACTGTCCCAAAGCAATGTTCTTTTTCATTAAAAAGGCATGACCATAAATATTAATTTTGAAGGTGTCTGCATTAATCTAAGACAGTAAAATATTATATTTATATGATATTCATTCTAGAACTATTACAACAATGCTTATGTAGACAAGAGAATGGAAATATGCTAACATGTAATAGAAATAAAAGTTTTTCTTACTTCTTAAATCAGATGCTGCAAATTTCAGAGCTCATTCAAACAAAGCATTCTAAATAGTCAAACTTCTACATGCCTAGCTGAAGAAAGCAATAAAGATAGAAAGGGGTCTGATTTCTTGATCCTTTCCAAAACTATGCTGATATATATATATATGTGTGTGCGTGTGTGTGTGTGTGCGCACGCATTCCATCTCTACTCAGCAAAATAAATCTTCTTAGCAATAATTTATAAAGTAAAATTTCTTCAAGAAATTAAAATAAAAAAATCATTTTATTTTAATTTGAACAAGCTAAAGAAAGTTCCTGGGAATAGCTGTTTATTTTTTTGTAAATCAATCAGGCTTAAATTTTTCAAAAGTATAGCATCATCCTGTTAATAGTGTAATAATGATAAATCCTGCAGCAAGGTCAAATCACCATTTTAATAAAATCCAATTGCCTTAGAACATTCAAATTTTACTACATTAAAATGGTCAAGTTAAAGAATTTATATAGACTTTCATTTTTGGACTTTTTATTTGAACTTTAATAAAATCTAAATGATTTTATTTTATTTATTATATGTTTTTTTTTCTTTTTGAATATTTAGAACTTCTAAAGTTGTTATCAAGATAAGTAAATTTAAATTTGTGTCAAATATAATTTTTATATGGACACATACACAACTATAGCATGTGTTTGAGACAGTGGATAGACAGATAATACACATTTGTGTATGTTTTTTCCTTTATAGTGCAACAAAACAAAATATTAATAATTATTATGATTAAAAAATTAAAGAGCAGCTTAATAATAAAATCCTTTTTTGGGGTTTCTCTCTTTTCAGCATTTATCTGGATTTATGATAAGATTCATTTGATGTTTGCTTTGATTAATTTTTGTAAATAATTTTTATAAACCAGTTTTGAAGTTATTAAAATTTAATAAACTCATCTATATATTTTGTCTACATATCAGATTATTGTAAATGTGATGATGGATTCTTTGGTAATTTATTTAGTATTTGTTTTATTTCTCTACATTCACTTACACATGACCCACCACTCTCAGTGCCATCTCATATTGCTGACCCACTTGATCACACACATATTGAAAAGATAAATAATCACCAATATACATATTTCATGCTAAACCAGCAATCATCAGTTGGTCTAGATTACTATCCTCACACTTATATATAATCAGTACTCAGCTTTATATTAAGATAGCCAATCTTTATACTTTAATGGATATGTGTGAGGATAGTAATCTAGACCAACTGATGATTGCTGGTTTAGCATGAAATATGTATATTGGTGATTATTTATCTTTTCAACATGTGTGTGATCAAGTGGGTCAGCAATAAGAGATGGCATTGAGAGTGGTGGGTCATGTGAAAGTCTGAGTTTGAACCCCACATATATTACATATATAAATGCAGGTTTTAGCCTGTACAATGTACTATATTCACTTATTAAAACAGATTCAGCCACATGTTAAGCTTAAATAAATATTATAATTATCCTGAGATTATAGATTAATTAATTCTTTGAATATATTCTGAAATTAATAAAATTGTCCTTTGATTTCTTAATATATTGTTATTGAGCCATTTTTTTGCATCTATTCATTTATAAAAATGCAAATTAGAGTTAAACATTCATGAAAGTCTCAATATTTATGTAAATAATTTCTATTATAGATTAGAATCAACTTTATATTTTAATCAACTTCCATATACTGTTACAAATTGGTGTCCAAACTTATGAGGCATTCTTTCTAATATGTTCATATTGTTACAAATTTACACCCAAATCTGTGGAGCTATTAAATAAAGGCTCTTCATTCCCTTCATACCATTACAAATTGGCATTCTAGTGGCGTCTCAATTAATAATCAATATCTTGAATCTGTTGATCTTAGAGGTACGTAAGTCATAAAATTTTAATAATAGAAAATTATATTGCAATCGAAATATAAATTTTGTTTTATGAATTTTGTCTTACTATCTCTCTTGCATGGAGTAAATAACAACTGACAAGAAAATTGTTTTATAAAGTAATAAGAGCAGAGAAAGGTAGGACTTTATTATATCATTGCTTGGCGATTGCAGCAACATAAAGGAGGGCAAATCCCAGACTATTTCAACTTTGATAAATATATTTATTAAAAATATTTTTGTTGTTTTAATATTTATCTGTTCTACTAAAACTTAAAATCATAACTATTAAGGACAATATTTCAAATAGGTCTAACCTTAGTATTTTGGAAATGATGAAGATGTTTTAAATTATAATAAACAAATTTGAGGCCTAAATTAAATGTTTACTTTAAAAATTTAGAAAGCAAGATGGATGCAAATTTAAAGGAGATGAATGCTAAAAAACATTAACTTAAAAGAATTAAAGATTGATTTAATAGCTGAATTGATTATTAAAATGATACCAAATTCAACAAGTATAAAATCAATATCCAAGCAGTAATGGCTGAATTAACGATCAACTTGAAAGGATCAAGACTTGAAATTAATAATAGGTTATACAGAATAGAAAAGAATAATAAAGAATTTCAAGATAAGTCACAGACTAGATTTGACAACTTGCAGCATGAGTTTTCAGAATTTAGGAATAAATCAAAAGCTGAAATTATAGAGTTTAGAAAGGCTCAAATTAAAACTGAAAACATGTTAAAGAAAGTGGAAACTGAGTATAAAGAATTAAAGATAGAGTCCAAAAATTTTCAGAAACAATTATTAAGAAAGTATAAAACCTTACATGATGAGTTCACAGATTTTAAATAGCAAATGGGAGATTCACATCAAACATTTACATTGGAAGTCAGACAAGAAATGAAAATGATAAATCACAAACATTTAGACTGGAAGTGAGACAAAAAAATGAAAATGATAAATCACAAACAAAAGAAAGATATTTAAAAATAATTAGAAAAATCGTGTAAATGTGTCATTGATACATTCAGATCAGATTTCAGAAGGAATTTTGAGATCATCTCAAAACATTTACTATTGCTATTTCTAAACAGACAGAGAAAATAGAAATGAGAATTAAGTGTTATAATAAAGCTAAAGTGATAAAGGATAAAATTAAGAACTTTTATAAGATGAAGAAATTTAAACAGCTTATAAGGTCAACAGTAGATAATTTTAAACAAAAATGATTAGAAATTAATACAAATTTAGTTAAGGTAAATGAAAATCACCATTTAGAAGTTGATTAAAATAAGCAAGTATGAATAATAAAATTAGGGAATTATAGAAAAATATTAGCAATAAAGGTAAACAAATATTGTTAGAAAATAATCTTAGAGAACCACAAAAAGTTCAGGTGAAACAGAATTCAAAGAATGAATGCCTATATCAAAACTAGGGCAAATAAGTTTATAAAGAAAATGGAAAAGGTGAACAATAATAAAAATTATATAGGTTATAATTCAGATGAGACTATGTCAGTACTTCTTGAAAATAATACAGAAAAGTTAGATGAATATTTATATTTGGCAGCCTTGGGTGTTTCTCACTTTATGTGTGTTAAAGTCTTTAAAGGTGAATTTAATGAAGATCCAATAGAATACCTGAATAGATAAAGGGAGTTATTCAAAGTAAGTAGATTAGATGAGCAAAGAAAATTAGCTATTGCAACTAATCATTCATGTTCTACAAAAAAAGATTGGTGGCAGTCATTGTGAGACAAGCTCAGAACTTACACAAATTATAAAGAAGCAATAATGTCTGAATTTTGAAGAGAAGATAAACAAGGATGGATACCTTTCCAAATTATGCTGAATAAATAGAATGTAAGCAAAGGAAGTTACATCCAGTTTTTCAGAAAACAAGTGGTCAAATTAAAAATCCTCATGGCATTCTTTGTGTCTGAGATACAAATTATACATATTATTACAAGAAAAATGGCAAGGCATATTGAGTGAATGCTTGTAGCATCAAGCAAGCATACTCCAGAAGAAACTTCTGAGATTTAGAGAGCTTTGGAAGTTAGTGACAGTTTATCAGATAAGACTTATAACCCCAACAAAAGAGCACCTGATTATATAATATCAAATATAAATTCCTTGAGAAACAGATTCCGTAAAAGCACAGAATACCAAGGAAACACAAGTCATTATTTTAAAAGGCCAACATACCATAATAATATAGATGGCAATAAAAACATGACCCAATCTTTTAGAGGCAATGACCCATCTGCAGAAACCTATTAAAATGTTTAAATAGGCATGGACATAATCATGAATTCTTAGATAGCAATATTAATTTTATTTGGTTACATTTAGTTATATTATTGACATAAATTAGGGCAATTTATTTATTTAGATTCAGTTAGAAAATGTACGTGTATATTTCAAATTTGATATTAGTCAAATATGACAGTTTAAAGGATTTTAGATCTCTCATCTTATCATAGCTTAGCATAATATAATTTGTTTGTTTGGATATAGTGTCTATCCCAAACTGAGTTAGAAAGAATTTTCTCAAACAGATTTAGTTAAATGAATTATTTGTTCTGAACCTAATAGTAGATTAGGCTACAGAATAGGATTAAAATTGAATCACATGTTAATGACCTAAAGCAGGTAAGTATATAAAGGTTATTTAATATTTATGAAGACCCATACAAAATAATAAACCAAATAAGTGAGTTTGATACACCTAATAGACCCAGGGGAACATACAATACTTGCAATCTAAAATGTGCACATAATAAATAACAAGTAAATAATTGACTAGCTTATATAAAAGAAAATAATGTCAGATAAATACAAATTAATATTGTTTTCTGTTTTCTATTTGATAGGTGTTATTTTAAAAAATGCTTCTGTCAACTAATTATTATTAAAGAAGTACTATTTAAGAAATAAAGGGAATAGACCAAATAATAATAAAGCTATTAGGGAAATTCACTTAAAAGGAAATGTTTAAGTTAATGATATGATCTGCTAAATAAAAATATTTTTTCTAAGTGAGAGAGAATATAGCAATATCCCTATTTCACATTTACATGTGAATCTAATATATATATATATATCCTTATTTAATTTTGTGCAAGTTTATTTTAGACATTTATTAGTTAGTTAATAAATATTTTGGAGTGTTTATTTTAAGGGATTATAATAACTAAGTATCAAAGGAAAATTTAATCAATCCAAATTTTAATTAAAATAAATTGAGTTACATATTTCTGTATGTGTGAATTTAGTTAGAATATTAAATAAAGATAAACATTTTTTAGAAGTGTATTTCATTAAGTATTTATATAATTTTGTGTAAAATTATTTAAATTATCTTTAAAATACTTTTTACTTAATTTTCAGAGACCAAAATATTTATTTTGATGGTATGTGCAAAATTTCTATAAAGAGAATGAAATATTATATCATAATGTGTTCATTCTAGAACTGTTATAACAATGCTTATGTGGACATGAGAATGGAAGTATGCTAATATATAATAGAAATAAAAAGCTTTTCCTTATTTCTTAAATCAGATACTGCAAACTTTAGAACTCATTCAAATAATATTCTAAATGATTGGACTTCAACATGTCTGGTTAAAAAAACCAATAAAGGTAGAAAAGGGTATATGATTTCTTGGCCCTATCTAAAGCTAAGCCTATATGTATGACCACTGAGATTTCATCTCTACTTGGCAAAATAATCTTCATCTTAGCAATAATTTATAAAGTAAAATTTCTTTGACAAATCATTTTACTTTAATTGGAACAAGTCTATCTACAAAAGAAAGCTCCTGGGAATAGCTGTTTACTTTTTTGTCGATCAATCGAACTTGAATTTCCCAGAAGTATTGCATCATCCTGTTAATGGTATAAGAATGATAAATCTTGCAGCAAGATGAAAACACCATTTTAATAAAATCCAATTGCATTAAAACATTCAAACTTTACTACATAAAAAGGGCCAAGATAAAGAATTTATATAGACTTTCATATTTTCAGACGTTTTATTTGAACAACAACAACAACAATAATAACAACAACAACAACAACAACAACAATAATAATAATAATAATAATAATAATAATAATAATAATAATAATAATAATAATAATAATAATAATAATAATAATAATAATAATAATAATAATAATAATAATAATAATAATAATAATAATAATAATAATAATAATAATAATAATAATAATAATAATAATAATAATAATAATAATAATAATAATAATAATAATAATAATAATAATAATAATAATAATAATAATAATAATAATTGTTTTCTCTTTTTGAATATTTAGAAGTCCTAAAAAAGCTGTTATCAAGAGCCAGGTAAATTTAATTTTGAAACAAATATTTGTTATTGAAATGGTATAATCCTTTAGACTACCTGTTTCACCTATTATACCCCATAGTAATCTGATTTTAATCTCCCTCAAGTATATGTATATATCTCTATAAACACTGTTATATGTATCCACATATAAATATATATGGGAGTACAGGTTGTAATGTATAATCAATTTTGATATATTATACCATATTTATATTTGAAAATTTAGATCATTTTAATTTTATAAATTTATACATTATAATTTTATTTTATTAGTTTCCTTAAAAATCACATATATGTGTACAATTTTACCTGTGACCAGAATACATATTTAGCAAGATGTTTATATAATAATTTGTTAAATTTCTAAATTTAAAACTAATCTTGTCAACAGAAATCAGGCCCCACACACTTGTTTAAAATTGCATGTCAGTAAATTTGTAATTTGACAATGACAATTTTTAAAGCATAACTTTAGTGAAAACAAATTCATTCAAGCAGCACTATGTTTATATTGCACTGGGAATTGAATTGGCTAAGCTAAGATAAAATTATGTGATTGGAAAATTTAACAATAAACAAGCAAAATTTTGTAAATTTAAGTAAAACTTATAAACGAGCTAATGGATTTCCATGCTGTAAATCTATCTTGTGGGAAAATATAATATATACCCAACATAGTCAATACATTGAGAAATTTAACCCTCACAATGCAATGGTGACTGTGCATACCCTTAAGACAATATGGTATATATGATGTACTATGATATTTGACAACAAGAAATTCAATTGGCTGAAAAAACTCTATAGTGATTGGGAAACTTATTTCAGTCAATGTCTGAGATACTTGCCAAGGAAGATGATGAATCGAATCTGGGGTGGTCCTGGAATAACTCTGAGATTATCAGAATAAAGGTTTAATTCTTGTGCATGGCTTATTCCTTAGGCTAATTAATCACTTTGTTACATGCTTTGCTCATTTGAGTTGCATGTCTTAGAATCTCCTTTTAGTACAGTGATACAAGTCATTCTCCTTGAGTTTAGGATAACTAGTTAATTGCCTACAGACTTTTTGTCTTAATAGTGGAATATATCAAATTCTTTGGGGTTTGGTATACAAAACTGTAACATATTTATCATTTGTTTAATTACTTGTATAAATTGTAAATATTTATTGTGTTAACAAAGGTTTTATATATATATATATATTATAACGATCCAAAAGAAAGTGAAGATCGAATCTAATCGCAATCTGCACTACAAGGGTGCCATCTAGGCATTTGAGCCTAGAAAAATTTATAAAGTAGGCAGATACACACTGTTAAGATTCCACTTTATTTAAATATTCAGACCGTTAGCCCATTGTCATTAGCTCATGGAGATGCAGAGATAAGAAATAACTTGTTTAGTTTGTATATATAAAAAATAAAAGCCACTGCCAGAAATTAACACATAAAAATATTTATTTACGCACATATAAAATCATTCTAAATTTGAGGAATAACATTTATTATTGAGATTTTAATATTAATTTTTAATTTAGTGTGTCAAGTATGAACAGACTACATAGATTGTATTTGAAAAGAAAATATTCTATCCCTGATTTAACCTTAGGCCAAAAGTTTGCAGTCAAACCATCGTCAATCCATCTGATATATTGATGTATTCAATGTAACATGAATACGGCAACACAAAAATCATACTGTCAGGAATATACCTCTGAACAGCAGGGTTAAGAGAAGAAATTGTTTCTCACCCAGAACAGGAATGTGATGTCTGTCGGCCAAGAAGAACAATAAAAAAGAAAACTCCATAGGAAGGGACGGCGGTCTTTTTTGCCGACTTACAATCCCATCATAGGTAAAACGAAAGTGTGTGGTGTATACAGCGATTCTTCCTGTAGCGAATCTCATACTACATCTACTAATTACACCAATATATCCAATCTATTGACCTAATTTAACTACAAAACAAATAACCCAAGATTACCCTCCCCTAATTAATTAATATAATTTTACAAATCTATATAGCCATTCATGCCCGACTTAAATTTAATATTTATATAAGTTCGCACAGATGAATTTTATAAAAATTTGTTTTATAATGTTGAGCACAGATCAGCTGCACAGATTCCATGGTTAAAAACATTTCAAAATAAACCTAAACAATCAAAATACAAAATCATTGATAATGTCAATTGCAGAGGGAATACAAGAAACCCAATAGCATTCATCATAAGATGCCACACTGACATCAATGACGTATATATTCCAATCGAATATGAAACAGCAACATAATTAACTGCTAACGAATCTATGCAACGTCTATACCCAACTTAAATTTCATGCATTTAAATAATTTATACAATAAGAAAAAAAATGGAAATGATTTTTATCAACACCAAACCTATAAAATTAAACATTATTAATTGATCTGAAAACTTACAAAAGTCAAATAAAAGTTCATTCAAAATTTAGGTTATCTTGTTTATTAAACTTGTCAACTCTTGACAAAAGTTCTTAATTAATTTTATGATTTTAACAATTGTTCAGTTCATATAGCTTACGGTAGAAGAGCTCTCAGTTCCTGGTGTTAATTTCTATTGAGTCTTTATTTGAAACCCAGTCTATCTGAAGGCAGCCTTAGCTGGAACAATCCTGGTATTACAGTCATTTCATTTGAGATAAGTGAGAGAGAGAGTGCGATATGTGTGTCCTATCACCCTTCTCACAAAAGCAAGCTGGAAACTGACTGGAATTAAACAATCCAAAACAAAGCAAAACTCTCCATATAGTAGTGCTAGTATGAGATAGTGATCATGTGAAACTGACTGGAACTCAATATTTTTCTTTTTATAATAAATCTCCAGATTGAACGAACAAAGACATCACTAATCCAAATTTTCGTTAAGGTCCGAGAGTCTTGGTGCTTCCATTGGTCAAGCTAAATTCTCTTTATTCTCTTATCTAATTTTCATCTGACTTTTTAATTACACAAGAGCCCCAAGGCTAGCTTGCTTTTCAATTAATAAACAATCATTTCCATTTACAGATTACAGGAATTAATTAATACCTGTTTTTATTTTTACTTATGTTATTTCTTTATTAAAGTATTTTTATATTTAAATCTTGTATTTTTTTTTATAAAAAAGTATGTTCAAATACCTTTTTTTATTTATAAAAAAAAATATTTTTAAAGTTTTGCACCTGTGTGAATATATATACATTTAACAAACATTTTAGCTTTTAGTTTTTTAATAGATTTTATTTTTATTTGCGAACTTTAAGATTTTATTTTAAATTAATGTAACAGCATATTTATATATCATTAATATATATATATATTTGGCACTGTATTATATTCTAAATTTTATAAATTGCTGCTGAATGAACTCATGCCAGTTCGAATCTTAGAATGAGTGGCTAGAAAGGCCACACGTTTGTAGTTTCTTCCCATGGAAGAACAGTCACCTTCAGCTCCATTTTACATTCTCCCATAGCATGATCATCACAACTACCAGGATGTACAGTCCAGACACAGCTTTCTGCAAAGAAAGGACATCACAAACAAGCAACCTATCAAGATAAAAGTACCATGCCTACTCCCAAATGCTGGATGACTCAGCTGCAAGAAAAAAATGGTAATACTTCTTCAAACCTCAGAGCTCTATAAATTTACTCTTAAAACATATAATTTATTTATTAAAGTTAGCTAATATTAATAATCATCTTTTAAAGTAAAGCTGTCTAAAATGTAACCATAAACTTGCTTTATGAAATAAATTAATATAACTTATTACTTTCACTTGAAGTAAGTGTATCCATTATTATTTAAAATCTCTTATAACCTGCAGACATGCCTATATTTCTATTTTGGTTATTTTATTTCATTTATTGATTTTATATTTTATGATATACCAATGTTTCAAAGCAGTGAGTGATTAATTTAATAAACTTTTGAGGGAGATAATTAGAAGCTCTCCAGCATAAGATTATCATTACTCTTTAGCAGGTTTAAATTGCTACTTTGAAATCCTATTCTATGAGATAACAACAGATCACCAAACACTTATTGTCTACTTATTCATTTTAATATCTGTTAGTATATATAATGTTTACCTAATTACTTTAAATCATGATTATTTCCATTAGTTGGACAGCAACCAGGGATGGTATTAAAAGTATATTTGCAAATGTATAATTGTATACACATTCACTATATATAAATTAGATTAATATTTAGTTAAACCTTTCTTAGCATAATTATTATATGCTATCTTAAGATCTGGGTCAAGTTAGTTTCAGTTAACAGAAACTATATATATTTAGATGCATTACTTAGTTATTTTATATACATATTAGTATTATCATTAAGCATTATGTGTCTTTATTAAACACATAGCATGCACTAATGTCTTACTGCTCCTCTTAAAATGGTTCATGGTATCAAGCCCCCAATTTTTTAGTTCAGCTGGCTATATCTTTTAGAAGTGGAACACAATGTTCCAGAACAGTATTCAAAGCCTACCTGTCATCCTGAACTAATGAGTTCTTTAATATCAATAGTAGCAAGCTATTCTGTCCAAGGGCACTCAGTATTTGTTGCTAAAACCTGTGAGCAATTACATATTCACACCATGATCTTTAATTGTAATATTTTAGTGCCATATTATCCAGATGCCAATATAAGGTAACCAGTTCATTTTTTCCTTACTAATAAACTTCAGCATTAGTCTGAACTTAGAATCTCGTTATAAAGCTCAATATATGTATCATCCTGGTAAATGTTTAACTTACTATTAGCAAACCTAAAAAATAGCTTGGCATATCACAATAATTGTAGGCATGATTCATAAAACACAGAAGATTGTACAATTTAAATTATCATATAAAAGATGAGACTGCTGTACCAATTATCTCATCATTATTGTAATGCCTGCATGGGTAATCCATTCACCCAATGCTAAATAACTATGCTTTTTGTAATTAGCTTATTTAATCATTATTTTATTAAACATATTTAAAATTACCATTTGTTTAATGTTATTTCTTACAATCTACTCCAAAGGATTCAAATTCTTTATTATTATTATTAATATGTTATGCATTTCCTTAATTAAGACATCATGTGGAAAGTAGTGTATTTAATCTTTAATTGTAGTCTATTAATTTTCATGAGTCTCAGGTTTCTCTCTGTGCTCAGCCAGCTCACTGAAGAAATTGAGACTGAGTGTAACCTCATAAATGTCATTCATAGGATATTAAATAATGCAGTTGTGATAAATGAGTTGAAGCACAATCAGATTCAAACTCTCACCATTTCATCTAGATCAACTTTGATATTATTTGCATGGACTCTGGATTTTGTTGTATGAATGCACAAATATGACCATAACATAGGTTAATTTTTTCCCAATTATGGTGTCCAACCTGGGGCTATGATTATTCTCCATGACTGGGAGCAGATCAATTTTATATTTATTGGTGTGCAATAATTTTGCAGATATATATGTAAATATTTTTTACCTGATTATAGATGCTAACATGGAGACTCTGATTATTTACCATGACCCTGAATTGGCTATGCATTGTGGCACAAGTTATATAAACATAGTAATTTTTCCCCCAAATTATGGCTCCACAACATGGAGGCTCGATACTTATTTACATAACCCTGAGCAGAGATTAATTTTCTAGAAAAAAATTTCTCTAATTTTAGATATATAATTTTTTTTTATTTTTCCCCATCATGAATGCCTAATATATATATATATATTGTACCGGTCAAAACATGTTTATCCATCCAACATGAGCTGGAACTCACAAAATATACTTCAAACCCAGTCAAACCTGAGATTTAGATCAAGGACCAGCCTGAATTTGAACCCACTCTCTAAGCCCCAGATCTAACACCTAATGAATAACATAATAATGATGGCACACAAGAATTAATTTTAAATCTGGCTGACTAGCAAAGCTGAGCAAAACAATGAGACATCTATTAAATATGACTAAACTAAAATATATAAAAGCATGGCTGTAATATATGGAAGTGGAGAAAAAGGAATTTGAACTACTCAAATAAGTTAGACAATAAAAATATAGTTTAATATAATGACAAATTATTTACATACATTTATAAATTAAGTATATACATTAGTATATGCGTGAATGAGCAAGCAGTCTACCAAATGATAGATAATTATATATTGTCATTCACGCTATTATTTCTCATATGCTCTTTTATTAATTAAATAATATATACTATGCGTAAACACACATCTTTGGTGGATTCAATATTAAGATGCCAATCAATTATTACAAAGAATTACAAAATATTACTATTAACGCTTTGGATTACGGTTCTGAAACATGGTGACTAACATTATTTAGGTGAGCATTCTGAGATTCATTACAGATATAATACAAAATATTTTCACGCCATTATGGTCGTGAAAATAAATAAAATACATTTGAAAACATATTTGATTATATGACAAAATACTTAATGAAACTTTTTTTAATTAGCGCTGGTAAGAAGAACGCTTTATTTTCCCCAAGGCATATATATACTCTTAAATACAGAAATAAGTTACGATGGTGGATTATATAAGACTGAAATAAATTTAATTAATGAAACTAGAAGTAGTTGGCATTTATATATATATTTTAAGCAGAGCGCAATTTTAATATTAGAGCATTAAAACTGGGTCATGAAGCAAAAGAAATAATAATACGAAGTTTGGGCAGTACTGACATAATGGCAGATAGCTAAGAGGAAAAAGTCATGCTTCTGGATAAAAACGAAGTGGATAGGCATGCTGTGGTCATTGCTGATGTGCACACCTTTGATACAAAGAAAGTGAATAGGCATAGTGTGTGCCAAACTTACGGGATCACCACCAGAGGCATTTTATACGAAATAAATGTGGATGGGCGTAGCATGTGCCAGTCTTAGGGATCACTGCCAGAGGCCCTTTTATATGACATAAATGGTTCTGGGAAGTGTCAACTATCCTCAGAACAAGGCTTTAAAAATTACCTTGCAATTTTAAAAGTCCAATTTAAAGTATGGCATGTGCATAGCAATTGAAATGCAAGTCCTTCAGTGGCAGCAAGCTTCTATTAGCATTAAAGTTTTTAGGTCGGGCTTTTACTTCACTCTTGGACAGCAGAATGATACGGCCATGGAAGATGATGACCCAACAGGGCCGAGAAGGGTGGTGGATTTACACTACATTATTTTTAGTTTCACAGTGATGTTAACAATCAGTTCTCACTAAAGTAGCCAATCTATCCTGTGACTCAAAATTCAGTCATTTTATATTCTGCCCAGGTGTTTTTGGAATGCTTTTAATTACTTGGTTTTAGCCTTAAAATCTAATCTCTGATCTTAAAATTTTTACTTTTTCTTTATCAATTGTTTTTGAAGATGCAACAGTAAGATAACATCCCAAAAATAAATTCAAGTCTATTTCCAGATTAGAAATAGATTTGAGAAAATGTTTAAAACAAAAAAATCTTTATTCTTAATCCCATTTTATTTTAAGTAAAAACTTTAATTAAAAATACCTTCCCCAGATTAAAACAATAGTGCTTCCAACCCTTTAATTATTTTTTTGACAATTTACAATTGCATCTTCCATTTTGGATTTAATATGTTTACAAAATATACAGTTTAAAAGAAAAAAATACATTAAAAAGAAAAAATTGTACAAATGACATATAAAACATTTACAGAAAAATCAATATTTTGTTAGTAAGTTTTTGCTCCTATATATATATATATATATATGAGCCACACCTATGTATTTTAATATTTTTGCTCCTATATATATATATATATATATGAGCCACACCTATGTATTTTAATAAAAAGAATTAATAATCATAAAATTAATAATAATAAAAATGTTAATTTAAAAGTTAAAATTTTATAATTTAAGTGTGCATCTCAAATGTATACATAAAATATACATACATGACCAAAGGAGTGGGATGGGATATAGGGTTTAAACACAGGTTAGTAGGTGGAAACATGAAGCTCAATCTTAAGCTAAGATATAAAATAAAAATAAAAAAAAATAAAAAAAAATAAAAAAATAAAAATAGGTATAAAAAAGTTAGCAATAAAAATGAAAGAAAAAATAAGAAATGGATTTCTATTCCATATTCTAAGGATGTATATGAAATTCTAAATGATAGAAAAGAAAAAATAAATCTTAATATAGGTATTGGATGGAAAAATAGTAAATCTTTAAAAAAACTAGTAAGTAACTCTAAAATAAGGAATGATAAGAATGATAGGATAGGAATAGTTTATAAAATTATTTGTAAAAGATGCAAGATGATATACATAGGTCAGTCAGCAAAAAGTAAGATAGAAAGGGGTAAAGAGCATGACAGAGCTATAAATAGGAAAGATATTAAATCAGGACCATTTTGCCACTTTTTAGAAACAGGACACATTATGAATTGTGAAAAAGTATTGAAGTCATCAAATATTGTAAAAATTATAAAGAAAGAAAAGTATATGAAACATTGTATATACATGAAAATAAAGAAAAATGTATGAATTTAGTACAAGGATTGGTAAAGTTAGATGGAAAATGGTCATTAAATAAAAATTGGAAAATATAAAAACATCTTTATTATTAGGTTTGACCAGTAGATGTGTGTTAAGATGATATGTAAATCATGTGAATTTTTTCAATTGTTATAATATCTTGATTAGGTTTATTTTTGAATGAAAATCAATTAGATATTAATAAATTTATTATTTATATATTTTAAGCATATAGTTGTCATAAATTGAATATATTTCATTTTAAAGATATATATATATATATATAGTACCAATATTGTGTTGGCACATAATAATTTTGTTTTAAAAAAAATTATTAAAATAAAAAATCTTTCGTAAAGGAAACATAAAATTAACAGTTTAAGAGTTCTTGAAATAAAAGTTACAATTAATTAATTAAAAGAGAAGGAGGGGGAGTTTGCTGTAGAAACAAACTAAAAGTTTCATAAAAGAAGTAAAGAGTTTTTTCTTATTATTATCAGTTAAAATGTAACGTAAAGTTTAAAAATATAAATCTCTTTTCATTCGAGTTAAAAAAAAAGAAAAGGTTCATCTTAAAACTGAATAGAGAATGGATCTTAAATTATATATGTGTGTGTAACTGTAAATGTAATAAATGTATGCAATTGTAAATATAAATACGTGCGTGTTAAAATGAATTAAAGGAAAATATATTTAAAACACAGTGATGGCTACTAATCACAAATGTAAAAAAACAACAGGATTAAAAAGCTTATCTCCAAAGGATTAGCTATTAATTAAAAATATAAAAACAACACATTTGCATGGCTATTAATTAAACGATCTCAAAAACACATAGTTAAAGGATTATCAAAGGAATTTCGACAACAGATATAGCTAAAGGACATCAAAACATCAACAGGTCCCCATATAAATAGTCAATTTTTTATCGGACAGTTAGTTGAGTTTGAGTCAGTTCAGAAAATAGTCAGTTGAGACTACAGTTCAGAAAAACAGTTGTATTTAAGAGAGTTATGTCAGTCAGATTATTATGCGTCCAGAATCAAGAATGCAGTGTTAAAATCTCAGAAAACATACAACCTTCTCCAGCCTGAGTCCAGTAAAACAGCAAAACCTGCCTGTGAATAGGATAATGCTTATATAACAACTCGAAGAGTCGCCATCAATATTTAACTGTCTCCAGGAATAATACCGATGAATAAGAATGAAACCTCCTCAAGAAACTTCAAATCTAACCGGTTAAAAATACTTCATTAGAAGCAGCAAACAGCAAGATATATCCACGTTCAAAATCCTAGGTAAAACATTTTCTTATATTCATTTCTAAAGTAGCCATTGCATTCGTAAAATCAAGAATCAAGTTTAAGAACTCTATTGCATACATATACAAACTATTAATATGTGTGTCTAAAATGTGTGTATCCATGTGTTAGTATATTGATGTCATGTATTTTAAATTTCAAATATTATTTAATGCTTTCTCCTAAGATATTATAGTGTGTAAATTATAAATGTGCATGTGTTATATTAGTTAAATAAGATTTATAAAATATTTAAAATTAGTTTAGTAAATGCCATAATTAAAATAAATTGTCTTTAAACTTAAAACTTTATTTGTTGATCAATTCTTCTACCACTATTTAAGTGAAACAATAGTCATGGGTGTGTTTTGGGCATTGAATTAGTGGCCATTGTTCAAAGTACATTATTTATCTTCTGGATAAATAGCTGGCACCTGTGTTTATACAAAACAAAAAAGTGCTTTGAACATGATGTTGAATTCAACAATTGAGAAGAAGTTATGTCCTGGAAATGTAATGCTAGTTATATATCTTATAGCTATCGTTTGACATACATACTCTCCAAGTATGTTCTTCTCTACCTAAAAGACTGGTAGTAAGATCATTACAGATCGAACCCGGTACAAATGGTGTAACCAACATGGGCCAAACCTGTCATAAATGACAGTTAACTAAATACTTTGTTTCTTTTTTTAAAAAAATTTTTTTTAAAGAAAGCTAAAATACGTATGTTAAAGTGGTTTAATTTTTAAAAAAAAAGAATTGACCGAAAACTTTTTTACTTTAAATGAAAAGAGATTTTGACATTTATGCAATTTAAAATAAATTATTCTTTTAAATTAAAGACAGATATTTTGGGTGGAGCTAAAACATTAACAATGGGTAGAGAAAAGGACAAGGGGGCAGAGTTAGGCATATGTTTCCATCTTAGTAAGAAAAATAAATAAACAGTAGTATTTAAATTTAGTTTAACATAAGCGCTAGTTTAATAAAAGAAAAAAAGAGAAATTGAAATTTTCGAAAATGGAGCCGAAAGAAATCCCGATATATTTTAAAAATTCCCAGTTAGTGGAAAAAGAAAAAGAAGACATATCTGATATGAAGATGATGAAAATAATGATGAATATGATGCAAGAATTGGTGAAAGAACTAAAAGAAATCAGGCAAGATCAGCAAGAATTCATTGTGGAACTAAGAGAAAGGAAACATGGAATAACAGGAAAGGTAGAGAAGAATCAAGAAATCAGAGAGTTAAATTTAACTAAAGAAAGTCAGGAAGTTGAGGTGATAAAAGATATAGAAATTAAAGCAGAACGAGATAGCGTTGAAACAGAGAATGTGGAAATAGAGTTAGGAATTAAAGCAGAACTAGATTGCATTGCAACAGATAAAGTAGGAGCAGATGTAGATCAAAAGGTAGAAGATAGCATAGAAAAGTTTTCACAAAAATTTAAAAAGATTAAGTTAAAGGTTCGTCTTAAGTGAAGGGTTAAAACAAAAAGAAAGCATAGAAAAAAATATTCATGGTTAGGAAAAATACGGAAATCTGCAAAGTTTAAAGGTTGTCTTATCTATAAAGCAGAAAATAGAACAGAACAGGAAAGAGATAAAGCAACAAATTTTAATCAAGGAATAGACATGAGGATATGGAGTATAATTTGTTAGTGAATTAGTGGAAAGAAAAAAAAAACTGCCTGACAAAGTTTAGAAGTTAGTTAATGGATGGAATATTAAAGTAAACAGAAACAAAAAGAACCGGAAATGGACTATGAGTAAAATAATTATTCTAACGTAAATAAATCTGAGAAGTTTAAATCTGAAACTTCTATTTAAAACTAAAATAATAAATTTAAAAATAAATCAATAATGATAAATGAAATGTTTGAAGATAATAATAATAATGGAGGCTTCATAAAATAAAAGATTTTTTTTTCTCCATGCACATATTAATAAAGAAGAAGTGCTTGTAAATAAACACTTCAAATAAAAAAAAATCAATAAAATCAAGTTAAATAAATGGGTCAAATTAATGATTTAAAAGTAAAGTTTGTAGGTTTAAATAAATGAGTAAGATAACAGAAATACATAGAATAGAAGCAAGTTAAACAAATAAATATAGTATATCTGTAGAAAATAAGATAAAATAGTCGTAATAAAATAAAATAGTTTTTGAATATACGCAAGTTAATAAAAGAAAATAAATAAATGGTTTAAAGTAATCAAGTCCAATAAAATGTTTGTATAATAATGAAGAGCAGCAAAATAAATAATTTTCTAAGTACATGCACGTTAATATATAAGGTAAACAAATGGTTTTAAAATAATACTGTAATATAAGTAAATATGTTAAAATAATATTTGTAAAGGTTAGAGTAAAGGTTAATATAAATAAATGTTTTAAGATAATGTCCATGTGAATTTAAAAATAATATTGTAATGTTCATAAATAAAAAATATAAAGTCAATCTAAGTTATATTAGGAAAGTATATGGATTCGAAATTAAAGGGAATGAGGGTAATAGTGAAATAAGTTTTAGATAAAGATAAGTGAAAGCTGTCGACTGGATAAAATTTAGTACCAATAACGGACTTATCAGGGATCATTCTTTTTTTTAAAATGTACACTGGGGACACCCAGCATAAACCGCAAGTCACTTCTTCATGGGAGAATCCCCATATCTCGTACCTCATTTCCAAAAGCATACGACATAATGGACAGTTGATGAATCCTGCCATTCACAGCGACCTTTTCTTTATCAAAGTCCGGTCAAGAGAACCGACACCCAAAGTTTCATTTTCATAAGTATAAGTCAGTATAAGCCAGTAAATCTGCATCTTCCTCATTTCCAAAAGATCTCTGTATCACAAAAGGATGATGTCTTCATGGACACTATCCAGGACTAAGACAAATTGTAAACAATGTTGCCAGCATTGAAAGAAGTAAAGTATAATTGAAGATTGCCCTTAGCATGTAAAGTGAAAGATATTAAAAAGCAAACTTAGAAAATAATAAATATTTAGAATAAAGAATTAAAGTTGTCAGATATAAAATGGTCAAAAATGATGCATTTTACTCTCAAACAGAGGGTGGTGTAATGTACCAATATTGTGTTGGCACATAATAATTTTGTTTAAAAAAAAAATTATTAAAAAAAAAATTATTAAAATAAAAAATCTTTCATAAAAGAAACGTAAAATTAAAAGTTTAAGAGTTTTTGAAATAAAAGTTACAATTAATTAATTAAAAGGGGGAAAGGGGAGTTTGCTGTAGAAACAAACTAAAAGTTTCATAAAAAAAGTAAAGAGTTTTTTTTTATTATCAGTTAAAATGTAACGTAAAGTTTAAAAATATAAATCTCTTTTCATTCGAGTTAAAGAAAGAAAGAAAAGGTTCATCTTAAAACTAAATAGAGAATGGATCTTAAATTATATATGTGCATGTGACTGTAAATATAATAAATGTATGTGATTGTAAATATAAATATGTGCGTGTTAAAATGAATTAAAAGAAAATATATTTAAAACCCAGCAATGGCTACCAATCACAAATGTAAAAAAACAACAGGATTAAAAATCTTAGTTCCAAAGGGTTGGCTACTAATTAAAAATATAAAAACAACATGTTTGCATGGCTACTAATTAAACGATCTCAAAAACACGTAGTTAAAGGATTATAAGGATTTTCGACAACAGATATAGCTGGAGGATGTCAAAACAACAACAGGTCCCTGTATAAATAGTCAATTTTTTATCACACAGTTAGTTGAGTTTGAGTCAGTTCAGAAAACAGTCAGTTGAGACTACAGTTCAGAAAAACAGTTTGTTTAAAAGAGTTATATCAGTCAGATTATTATGCATCCAGAATCAAGAATGCAGTGTTAAAACCTTGAAAAACATACAACCTTCTCCAGCCTGAGTCCAGTAAAACAGCAAAACCTGCCCATGAATAGAATAATGCTTATATAACAACTTGAAGAGTTGCTGTCAATATTTAACTGTTTCCAGGAATAATACCGATGAATAAGAATAAAACCTCCTCAAGAAACTTCAAATCTAACTGGTTAGAAATACTTCATTAGAAGCAGCAAACAGCAAGATGTATCCATGTTCAAAATCCTAGGTAAAACATCTTATATTCATTTCTAAAGTAGCCATCGCATTCGTAAAACCAAGAGTCAGGTTTAATAACTCTATTGCATACATATATGAACTATTAATATGTGTGTCTAAAATGTGTGTATCCATGTGTTAGTATATTGATGTCATGTATTTTAAATTTCAAATATTATTTAATGCTTTCTCTTAAGATATTATAGTGTGTAAATTATAAATGTGTGTGTGTTATATTAGTTAAATAAGATTTATAAAATATTTAAAATTAGTTTAATAAATGCCATAATTAAAATAAATTGTCTTTAAACTTAAAACTTTATTTGTTGATCAATTCTTTTACCACTATTTAAGTGAAATATTTTGTTAATGAATTAAAAAATAGACTGAGCTAGTCATGGGTGTATCTTGGGCATTGAATTAGTGGCCATTGTTCAAAGTGCATTATTTATCTTCTGGATAAATAGCTGGCACCCGTGTTTATACAAAACAAAAAAGTGCTTTGAACATGGTATTGAATTCAACAGTTGAGAAGAAGTTATGTCCTGGAAATGTAATGCTAGTTATATATCTTATAGCTATTGTTTGGACATACATACTCTCCGAGTATGTTCTTCTCTGCCTAAGAGGCCATAGTAAGATCATTATGGATCAAACCCGGTACAATATATATAGATATTTTGTCTTTCACATGAGACCTGGTTTAAATGATCCTTTTAAAATTTAAAATATAAGCTTAATATGCTAGTAGAATAAATAGGAAGTATACTATATGAGTTAGCAATTATGGTATATTTTTGAGAATGTATATAAATTAGAAAATTATAGGGTCCATTGTTGTATGTGGACTATATGTGTCTCACCTACTGATGACTGTTGTGGCTCGATACTTATTTACACAACCCTGAGCAGAGATTAGTTTTGTAGAAAAATTTTTCTCTAATTTTAGATATATATATTTTTTCCCCCATAATGAATGCCTAATATATATATATATATATATATATAAACAAAAAAATACTTATAAATCCAATAAATAATATTATATTTCAACCAGAGGACTGGTTTTCATCAGAAAGTAAAAATACACAGTAAAATGGTGATAATCAAAAATTACAGATTTGGTAAAAGATTAAAAATTTAACAAACCCCCCCTGATTGGTCATAAAATCTAACACAGAATATCTACCCAACCAATGACAAAATTCAAACAAAAAAAAAACTACATTCCCTCCTAATCAAGCTTAAATTCTATTAGAAATTAAAATAAATATAAAAATAAAAAATCCAAAATTAAAAATTAAAATATACATATGTGCATACATAGAAAAATTAGACTATGCTCACATACAAAAAATAGCTGTGCTCACATTAATATTCATTAAAAACTAAAATACTTATATATTTTAATCAAAAATTATAGTTAATGCAAAGTACAATAATTTATAATAACTAATTATTTATCTATAAACCAATTAAACACAGATATTAAACATCCATATAACCAATCTTTACATAAAAAACCTCATATAAGAAAATTTTCACATAAAAAACACACATATAGAAATCATTTAGGAGACCAGGTAACCCAGAGATGTAATAGTTCCAGTGTTCAAATCCAATCCATGTGGTTCTAAGGTCTTGAATTTAAAAATAAAAAAACTCTCCTTTTGTTTCCTCTCCCTTGTAGAAGAAAAATCTTCCTGAAGAATCACTACTTTTAAATCATCAATTGAATGATTCGGTAAGTTAAAATGTTTTGAAACCGGTCTATATTTATTCTTATGCAAAATGTCAAATCTATGATTAGTCATTCTGACATGTAAACTATTTGCTGACTCAACTATATACTGGTTTAAACATCTACTACACTCTATCAAATATATCAAATTAACACTTTTACATGTAACATAATTATATATATTGTGCCCTTTTCTAACTGCTCATTACAGTAAATTATTAAAAAAATTTAAATTTTTAGAATATATTCTCTTGTTGTGTTTGTTATATTGTGTTAATAATATCTTAAAGTACAATTTGAAGCTAAATAAAATTACGTAATGCCTAAAATTTTAATGAATCACTTAAGAACAGTTAAGTAAAGCTAAAAATATTGTTATATATGGTTGCAAAAGCTGGACATAATAAATAACACAGCTATAAATATTTAAAAGTATGTTTAAAAGTTCGATTTTAATAGTCTTAAATTTATAGATAAATAAATGTTATAGTTAAAATTATAAATTATATTTAATAATTATAATTAATATCATATATGTTAAAAGTTACTTTTATGGTAGTTAAAGTTATATTTAATTCTATATTTTCTAAATTATTCTTCCAAATTTTATATAATTGTATTATTTTATTCAATTCAACTAGTGTTGCAATTTATTATTTGTTCCCAGACAGAAAAATCAGATACAATCTGTATTGATTATAAGAGTCATGTGATTCGTATAATAATATATGGTTATACACACATGCTTGCTAGTATTTATTAGTAAAGTTCAAAATATTGTAAAATTGCATTATAGAATTGGATGTAATTATTACCTATCATAAAAGCAAATAATAAATATTAAGTTAGACGTTATAAGTGTTTAAATAATGTAATAAAAATGGATACAGTTAATAAAAGTTAAATATTTTGTTTTAAAATAAAATAAATAAATTAAATATTAAAAGTGGGATAAAATTATTAAGTATTATTTTTAAAAGTCATTTTAAATGTTTAATGAATATTTAGTAAAGTAATATTTTAAATAATATTTTTAAAGTTTTAATATATCATATTTTTTATTTTGAAATTTAATAGTGTAAGATTGTAACATTATGCAAATTTGATATCGAATGAAAAGTAAGAATCAACCAATAGGATGACGTATTTTCTAGGATGTAAATACCAGTGCATGGGGGTGATCAAAGGTGTCAGAGATCATATCAGTAGCTATCAAGGAGATAGTAATTTTAAATTTTATTATTTTAGTCAATTTTTAGTGCTCTCGTACAATTTATTTGCAAAACTAATAGGATATTTATTATAAAATATTTACAAAAAGAGTGTAATATAAAAAATATATTTAATAACTTCTTTTTTAAAATGCCTTGCTAATTTTTAAAGTCCTGTTATCAGGAGTATTCATCAGAAACTTAATCTACTTCGCAATAAAAAAAATATGAAAATGCCGATAAGTAAAACAGATTTCATGGAAATTGTAAAGATGGATATAATAATTGTAAATATAATAGTAATAATATTAACACAGAGGACTATTCCAGTGAATAAATTATTATTACAGACATTATACTGGAAACTTAATAGTAAAGCTAATTGCCAATAAAAGTAAAGTACGCATTATTTTATATAACAGCAAGATAAGCTTGTCCAAGATTAATAAGTAACATGATAAGTATATTATATAATAATTTATGGAAACAATGCTATAGAATAAATGTTTTATCCTTTTTGAAGGAAAACATTATAAATATTTTTCAAGAAATTATCTTAAGTAAAGAATGATGGAAAATATTGGCGAAAGTGTATGTTATTAAAACCTGAGAAATAAAGGATTATATGTGCTTATAAATTATTTAAAAATGGATAATTTTAAGATAATAATGAAACCGCTGAAAGTAGATAATAAATGGTAATAAATTTATTAAAGAAGAAACCTACAAAGGAAAAGAATCATGAATAAATGAAAATATGGAATTATAAAAATATTTTATATTGTGCAAAAAGTTTATCCGGATAATTCGAACTAATCAAATAGAATATGATGCATCACTACGCAGATATGAAATACTATAGTATAGAAGCTACACGGAATTATTTTTAAATGTTATGATTTATTTATGATTTTAATAATCATCATTCTGGACAATAGAAACATAAACTATCATTCTATAAACTATTCCAGGATGGATTGGTGATTATTTTATTTTATTTTTCCAAGATTTTTTTTTTTTAGATGTCTTTTTTTTTTTTTTATTCATTTTAAATCTACGCTCTTAGTACAGGCAGGAGTACAACGCATGTGCAAAGTCAGGGACAATTGTTCATTGTCAAGCAAGATAAGCATAGCAATGGGGGAGTTTCAAAATCACTCTTGAAGAGAACTTTTTTTTTAAAAAAAATTTTGAGAAAGAAAATAGAAATGTTTGAACTGATGAAAAACATAGCTGAAGGTTTATGTAAATATGGTTTTAATTCATTTATTCTTTTTAAAATGTAATTAATTTTTGGATTTATAAGTGTAGGAACATGAATATTAATTTATTGATAATATTAGAGTCTTATACTAGAATAATTTTAATAATTTAAATAAGAACATTTTAAATAAAAGTACGGATGTATATTTTTATGTATGCACTGTTGTATCTAACTGATGAAAAATAGAAGACTGCATAGGTGATAACAAGTCAATATCACTTGGTAATAGTTAATGAATATTGATATATTTTTATGATGTATATTTTTGTTTTCCTTTTGTAGATTGCCTATGAATTGTAATATATGAAAGTATGAATGTTAAATTATATGTAAACACATTTGTACAACACTTCTAAATTATGAGATTAGGATTTATTTTGGGAATATGCATACTATAATTTTATACTAGTAATATAACACAACATGATAATAAATATTTATGTGATTTTTTTTTAAAAACTTTCATATTATTGGATGTTCAAAGGATTCATATGACCAGTTTGTATGTGTTTAGAATATAGAATAAGGAAGTAAGCAGACTTTTCTTGTGGATTAGTGAGGATCACACTAATTATAATGGAATTTTGTTTATTGTTTTGAATATGCAAGTTAGTATTTGTTGGTGTAAGATGTGATAAATCTTGAGGAAATAATGATAAGATAGTGGCTTGGTTGGAATATTATGAACATGAACCCAGGAGATGATATTAAGGTAGGATGTAATAGGGGAATATGGATAGTATTTTATCTTAGTGGATATACAGTACAGTTAACAATGTCCTATGACTGATATATTTATTTGTGAATAGTGTCTATTTTCTTTAAGTATTGATGTTTCAATAAAGCTGAATGAATAGCTTTGATATCATTGATACTATTGGAGACATTTGACAGAATAGGTCATGCCTCTATTTCTTATAGATACACTGTGCCATGGTATTTTCTCTGATATTTGCTATGAGTTATACTCTAGCTTTGCTTCCCTTACTTACTCATCTATTCACTATCTAGATTTCCAATGTAACTACATCGTACAGTATGATATATTTTAAAAGAAATAATGGATAATTTAGAGTTTAAGATATGCTATCATTTGAATGAGATACATTTATTTACTTGTAAGAAGAAGTATAATTGGTATAAATTGGAATTGAAAATCCAACTGATCCAAAAGGAAAAGAATCATAAAATATGTTTAGATTTTATTTTGGAAAATAAAATAAAATTCAAGAATATAATATGTAAAGCAAAGTTGCTTTTGAAATATTAAATAATTTATAAATATTTTATTTCATTTTAAAAATGAGTACTGCATGTTTTTAAAATACAATGTTTATAAAGTAAAATGATATAAACAATAAGCATAGGTACAATTTTATATTTATTAAATAATAGGGAATGTATCAGTAATTACAACTATATAGTATTATAGTGGTATCAAGTGGGATATATTATATTTGATAATCACAGTGCAGTGAACAATGATATCCACACAATCTAATAATAAATTAACAGTAGATATTTTATATAGTATTTTTTTAACATTGCAGAATGAAATTGTTTATTTTTAAAAGATCCATACTCATGATTAGTATTCTTATTTTGTTTTTCCGTACTGTGTTTCAATGGATGTTCTAAAAGGAAGCATAGTTTAAATAATAGTTAAATGTGATATATTTTAAAATAAGTAATAAAATGTAGTTTTATCATAAAGATTGATCATAAAAGATAAATAAAATTGTATTGTTTTATTATTATTATTTTAAGTCAGAAGGAAGACTTAAATAAATTCTAGATTGTTTTAATAACTAAGTAATAAAAAATGTAGAACAGTGTAAACTGAGGATATCCAATGTAAATACTGTAAATAAATTGTTATTTTATTTATTGTTATAATAAACTTTGTTAAATTTGTTTTCAAAATTTGTGTGTCCTGACTGTTTCAATTTCCCATTACACTGCATGAGATACATGGAATAACTGAATCCAACATGATATATTTGTACAGAGATAAATAAAGTATTGTTTTAAGAATTCGAATATTTTCTTGGTATTCATTTAATTAAGTAATCATATTTTTTACTTTATCTTATGGTCAGAAATTAGTTATCATAATGGTACATTGAATTATATGATATTCATTGCCACACACCTTTATTGTCAGATTATAAATGCTATCACGTATTTATTACATTCTTATATGAAGATATTGAATTATATGATATTCATTGCCACACACCTTTATTGTCAGATTATAAATGCTACCACGTATTTATTACATTCTTATATGAAGATAAAAGCTTATATTATAGTATTTTATTATTTTATTATGGTAATAAATTATAGTGAAGAAAAAATACATAAAATTAGTCCATCCAATGAAGAAGAAGAAGATTATTATTATTATTATTATTATTATTATTATTATTATTATTATTATTATTATTATTATTATTATTATTATTATTATTATTATTATTATTATTATTATTATTATTATTATTATTATTATTATTATTATTATTATTATTATTATTATTATTATTATTATTATTATTATTATTATTATTATTATTATTATTATTATTATTATTATTATTATTATTATTATTATTATTATTATTATTATTATTATTATTATTATTATTATTATTATTAGTTGAGTGTACTAGAGTATGACATAAAAATCCCTTATCATGTTTTACTACTGTGATTTTAATTAACCTAGAATAGTTTTATGAACTTGAGATTTTATTGAGCGAAATTATTATAAATAGAAGATTAAGATTTAATTATTAGTTTAATCTTAATGAGTAGGAGTTATTAAAGTCATAAGAATACTATAAGTTTATTATTGGAAATAGTATTAATGGGGGATAGTGTTCTTATGCCATTGATGTAGTATTCTGTGGGATATTGACTCAATGTAATCTTTCTTGTCACCTGTATTTCACTTCCAAGTCTTATGAAATAATAAATATTTATTTATTTATTTTATAAACTGAACCTTATTCTCAATTTTGAATTTGAGCTAGTGGAACATTTAAATTAAGGCAGAATATTTTATTTATTAATTATTTTCATTTAACCAAACATAATTATTAACTGAGCTAACCCATTTTTATTTAATATTCATATTGCCCGGAAGTGGGATGCACATGAGGCCTGGTTTAAATGATCTTTTTAAAATTTAAAATATAAGCTTAATATACTAATAGAATAAGTAAGAAGTATACTATATGAGTTAGCAATTATGGTATATTTTTGAGAATGCATATTAATTTGAAAATCATAGGGTACATTGTTGTATGTAGACTATATATGTCTCACCTACTGATGACTGGTGTCTGAGGGTGATTTGATCCAGTTTAAAGTCATTTTCATATAAATTTTGTTATCAGGGCTAGAGAAACTTAAACAAACCCATTATTTTTATATAACTTAAGATTTGGATTGGAGTGTGAGGAATGGAACAAACTAGGCACAGTTATTGATATATATATATATATATATATATATATATATATAAATAATATGTGAATATATATATATATATATATATATATATATATATATATATATATATATTGTATTCAGAATCAAAATTTTGTCAAATTTGATGCATAGACAATCACAGATCTGTAAAATTTCTTTTAATAGTTTCCACAACTTTAAATAGAAGATCAAGAAGGCACATCTGGTAAAACCAAATTTTATTTGTTCTATTTATTCTTTATATAATAATTAGTATGTATGCCAATCATAGACATTATTAAGCAATGCACTATGAAAGTTAGGGAAGGACCATGAGATGGGGTAGGTTTATAATGTAGCAGGCTGGAAAAGGAATTTTCAAAAGGACCATTGTCTTGGGAGAAGCAGCAAAATAGTTGTATTATAGTTTAATTACAGAGCAAAAGCAATACCATTTTATCATAGAGTAAAGCAATAGAGAAAGGAAAGTTCAGCACAGATGAACAGTAGCATGGAAGAAGTGGTAATAGGGGCAGTGAGGAGGAAAAATGAAAAGCACAGTAATTGGGGGTGTAGTGTTGAGAGAAGATGCTATGGAACATCCTGTGGCGTTCAAAGAAAAGTCAAAGGTAGTCAGAAAAGATACACTGGAAAAGGAATTGAAGGGCAGAGATCCAGGAGAGAGATTGTCAAAGATAGTAGCACAGAGGGAGAGACAGATAGAAAAGTGAGCACTAGCCAGTATATGGAAGAAAAGTATAATGGAAGGGCAGCCACCTTGAAAGAACTATCCCAAGAAGTAAAATGGCAAGGACTGAGTAAGAGTGCAAAGGTGAGCCAGGAGGAGTTGTATGCCATGTTTAAAAAGATGGAAGCTAGAGACCAAAGAGCAAAGGGAAAGGTGGAAGCTAGAGATCAAATGGTTAAGGAAGAGATGGAAGCTAGAGACCAAAGCGCAAAGAGGGAAATGGAAGCCAGAGTCAGAAGGATAGAAGCAGCAATGCAATGTGACACCTTGGAAATAAAAAACTTATAAGATAGGGACCAACTGAGGGAAGAGAAAAATAGACAGGCAGAGAGGCAGGCAGAGGAGAGACTGCAGAGATGCTTGGAAGGGCTGAGAATAACCTGTCAAGAGAAGTATGAGGAAATAGATGTTAAATTCATGGGACTCTTAGGGAACCATTGGAAGCTAACTGACCAAACCATACAGAAAGTAAGGATGGAGTTTGGGGTCATGAGAGAAGTACAGGAAGCCTTCTTACACAAAAATCAAAAAGATTAGAAAGGACCTAGAAAGAAAGCTAGTTGAGGATAGAACTGAACAGGTATAGGTTCACAGGAAACAGGAGGAAGCTATTCAGACCTACAAGAGGAACTGGAAATTATAGAAACCCTATATGAACTGAAGGAACCCCTTGTTTATAATAATAACAGTGCAACTGTGTAACAAGTCAATATGAGATGCAATATCCAGTGCCAAAAGAAAAGAGTAGAGGAGATGGAGTAATAAAATAAGAACCAAATTGAAACCCATACTTTCTATAGGGCTAGACAATGGGGTACTCATCAGCAGGGATGATTGACCAGGTTCACTGGATCCCAGATGATAATCAAGAATGTAGAGGACATCAAACACCTTGTGGATTGAACAGAAGATAAGCTTACTTCTCATAGACCAGATAAGCACCTACAGAGTAGTATACCTGCAGACCTTGAGGGAAGTGCAGGAAATCCAGATATAGATGGACCCCCAGAGAAGATACCCAAGATTGACTCATTGAGATAGGGAATCCCAGCCACTCATGTTTGTAAGTAGTCAGAGATCTTGGAGCCATGTTGGGAACCACCAATGGATTTCATCCAAACCAACATGGCAAGTGAGATAACATGAGGATGTAAGAAAGGGACAAATTAAACCTCTTAGGCATAGAAGAGACCAAGCCAGATATCCTTAACAGTTAAGAAAATAACCCTAAGGTTTCAGAAAGTAAAAGCCTAGAGGAGCAGAGATTATGGAAAACAGATTACTGAAAGTCAAAGCATTTGAAAGAAGTTAGGACTGGTGAAGAAGTTAGGAAATAAGGTCCCTCCAAGAAGAAGGGTATAGAGAGCATGGGAACAAGCTAGAGTAGGAGAGGCATTACAAGATATGGTCAAGAGAAAGCAATTTCAATGGTACACCCTAGATGAAGAGAGATTAGTTGCCAGAGACAGAGGTTAAGCTTGAATGGGAGATAGATAATAGGACTTGCTGAAAATGGATAGCCATTGAGATAGGGAATGACACTGATAATCTCAGAACCAGAATGGAGAGGACCATTAGGAAAAGAGAAGGAATCAGCTAGGAATTCAAACCCAGCAGTGAAGAAAGGCACACCTGAGAATATGTGTTTCACATTTTGAAAGGAATCAGATGGGATCAAGCAGGAGAATGAAATTTATAAAAGGATATCCATAGGGCATGGTAAGGCCCATAAACCAAATTCAGTTAAAGATATATCCCCAGATCCTACTTAAACTAGATAAATTTATTTATGGGTCTATATCCTCCCCAAATCTGTATATATTTACTAATACTAATGTAACATGTATTCTATTTGAATATTAGATTTTTGTGCATGAATACAATTAGTATAGTTTCAATTAATAAGTGTCAAACTTACTGCCCTCACAACTTTGACACAAACCACTTGATGACAGTATATTAATAATTTTTATTAGACATTCATTAGATTAGAGATTATCTACTTAAATGAATAATATTTTTACATGTGTTTGTAATCACATTTTTGGATAATCTCTAGTTTAATGAATTGGATAATCTCTAGTTTAATGAATGATTAATAAAAATTGTTAATATACTTTCATCATACTTGTTATTAATCTCATAAATGGCTAAAACAAATCAATGAAAAAATGATTTACAAATTCAATTTTAGTGACTGTATTGAATGAAGCATGAAACATAAACCAAGAGTATGTTGCAGGAATTATCAGATGAAAGTAGGAAAGTAGGACTAAAGATAAATGTTAAAAAGACTAAAGTAATGTTTAGTCGATTTGCTCAAAATATGAAAATAAAGATTGATTATGATGAATTAGAAGAATTTAACAGTTACAAATACCTTGGTCAGATTATTAATACAGATGGAAACATAATGGAGGAAATTAATCATAGAATTAAACTTGGTTTGGAGTGCTTTTGGTAGAAATAACTTGATACTAAAAGGAAATATGCCTATGTGTTTGAAAAGGAAGGTTTTTAACAAATGTGTTTTACCTGTTCTTACTTATGGATCTGAGACTTGAACACTTAATAGAAGAGCAATTCAGAGACTTCAGACCACTCAAAGAAGTATGGAGAGATGTATGTTGGAAGTAACAAGAAGAGATCATAAATGCAATGTATGGGTAAGAGAACAAACAGGTGTTACTGACCTCATTGAAAAAATTAAAAGATTTTAAGTGGAGTTGGGTTGGACATATTGTTAGAAGAGATGATAATAGATGGACAATTGAAATTTTAAACTGGATTACAAGAGATTGTAAAAGACCCAGAAAGAGACCACATGTGAGATGGACGGATGAAATAAGAAAGTATGCAGGGGTGATGTGGAGAAGAGAAGCTAAAGATCGGAGAAGATGGATTAAACTTGGAGAGACCTTAATCCTGCAGTGGATTGATAATGGTTGATAATGATGATGATGATGGAATATCTGAAAGAACTCAGAATATTTTCTGGAAATAAACAATTTACAATGATTTACTTACAATTAGAAGAATCATAAAAATAAAAATCAAATGTCTAATGCACTGTAATGTGGTGACAGTTGAATTTTTTTACAGAAATGGTTTCAGGAAAATATTAGTATTCTTCCTAAAAAGATTAGATCAATTACTTAGATTAGAAGGTTTAGATACACTATTAGATAAAATATTACATTTTAAAGATGAATTCAAGGAATATAAAAATAGACTGGCTAAATAATTATTTTTTATATATCTTTTAAGTCATTAGTATTTAACTACTATTTTATTCTCTGATATTCTTACTCCTCCAAATATATATTATTTTAGATGTTTGTCTAGAATATCTTATATTTTTCTAATATTTTATCTATATAATATTATCAGAAGTATTTTTTTTTTGTAATTTTTTTTCTTTTTGCTTATTATTACTATTTTGTACCCATTGTATATTTTCTTTGTCTTTTTTACTTTGATATTTCTTGGAAATCATGCTTCTCCATTTTTTTGATATGTCCAAAAGATCAGTTTTCATTTTTGTATATCATTTACTTTGTGTTTCTTCATCATTAATTCAATTATCTCATATCTCATTTTATTTAATCTTGTTCTATAATTTTTAAAAATTCATTTCAGGTGATTACTATTTTTTTATTGTTATTATTATAGTATTACATCTTGTATCAGAATTATATATTGTCATATATATATATATATGTGTGTGTGTGTGTGTAATATAATGTTAAAATGTTGAAAGGGCTCTCAATAGAATACTAAGAATCTAAAAGTAAAAACAGCATTCTTCGACACATTTTATTAAAGAATAGCTGCGCCTTTGGCAGTTATACATAATTATTTTCATTGTTTGCTAACTTTCTTAGCCTACATTACAAATATATATATATATATATATAAAAGATAGTTAATTTATTACATATTTATAAGAAATCAGTAATTACTCTAAATAGCAAAGATTGGTGTACAGTGTTCAATAATTTTAATGTTTCTTTCTTTTAAGTCTATAAAATGTATTTATATAATACATAAAGTGTGATTCACCTGTATATATTATAAGGGTTGCAAAATACATCTGAGAGTTGTTCATCAATAAACTCAACCTATCACTTTTATACTCAAAGATGACATAACTTTTTGAGCAATAAAACAATAACATTTATTATTATTATTATTATTATTATTATTATTATTATTATTATTATTATTATTATTATTATTATTATTATTATTATTATTATTATTATTATTATTATTATTATTAATAATAATAACAACAACAACAACAACAACAACAATAACAATAACAATAATAAAATCTCTTCTCTCTGTAATAAGCTCTTGTGGCAGAGGAAGACTGTGTCAATATCTGCAAAACAACTTACCAGACTACCTATTCACAATGGACTAGGACTTCATAGTATTTATATTTTCCATCTACAGAAGGCCACAAACTTAATAACATCCACAGTCAAACACTTTCCAATGCTTGAATGCCTACTTCAAATAACACCAACAGATAGACCACCCCCTGCTTATGACCAACTAGCATCAATGATCAATCATATAAAAACCACAGCTCCACAGATATCTCTTCAGACAATATACAAGCATTCATACTGGCAAATTTATTCATTAATCCATCCAAATCCAACCCATGACACCAATCTGACAATGCTGAAAATCAATAATCTACAATTACTCCGTAAGTTTAAAAAATGGTTACTGGACCAAAGTATTTTGATTTTTTGCTGAGACTAAACCTACAACACTGCCCACGACATATTTTCTGAGATATCGGAGACTATCCTAACATTATCCTTTTTTCCCCTGTGTCACAGGGCTGAAAAACACAGGAACATCTATTCTATCTTTGTCCACACTAGACAGAATTCGAGTTATTATGATAGGAGCATATAGACAATCTAACACAACCTTTCAAACAATCATTAATTCATATTGCAAAGGCTCTATTCCATCAGTCCGTGCAGCCACTTTTATCTTTATCATACTGGTGCACTAGATGCACATTCACTCTAGGTAACACCAAGGCGACATCCATCAACTTTCAATATCAAACTGGCAAAACTACGAGCCAGAGACAATAAAATTCACATCCAGACATCTATCACAACCTGTCACTGATAACACAACAATCAAACCTCTAAGATAACTCCCAATAACCAAAATCTATCCCTCAACCAATATATATAAAAATAAAAAAAATTCAATTATCTACAAATAAAAACAGAATGTTGTCTTTGATTGCATAATATTAATATAAAGGACAGTAACAACAAAATCAGACCTCAAATACTGGAAACAAACTAAACCCACATCAATATACATCAAAGTTGAAGTTTTGCAAATTGAACAATGATAACCCAAGACTTGGGAGAACTATGATTACAGCAAGCAGCACTCATAAATGTAACGTATACATATGTATTTTCACCCCCCCCTAACAATGTTTAAATATCTTTCCCTCCTAAGTTAAGTTCCTTTTTTGTACATCACAGATACCAACTTAAACTTGGTTTACTCACTAGAAGAGCACACGTCTGAATACGAAGTGTCTTATAGCAAATGTAACTCTATGGTTATCAATAAAGTTCTTTTCTTTGAATAATAATAATAATAATAATAATAATAATAATAATAATAATAATAATAATAATAATAATAATAATAATAATAATAATAATAATAATAATAATAATAATAATAATAATAATAATAATAATAATAATAATAATAATAATAATAATAATAATAATAATAATAATAATAATAATAATAATAATAATAATAATAATAATAATAATAATAATAATAATAATAATAATAATAATAATAATAATAATAATAATAATAATAATAATAATAATAATAATAATAATAATAATAATAATAATAATAATAATAATAATAATAATAATAATAATAATAATAATAATAATAATAATAATAATAATAATAATAATAATAATAATAATAATAATAATAATAATAATAATAATAATAATAATAATAATAATAATAATAATAATAATAATAATAATAATAATGATGATGAAGAAACAGTTACATTTTGTTGCTGGTGGTGATATTTAATGTTAGCTTAAAAAAAAAAGATTAAATTTTAATAATGTTAAATTGAAGAGTTCTCATTAATAAAATTTATAAGAGTTATCTACAAAGACTTTCTAATTAAATTTAACATTCAGTAATTTTATACCATCAATTTTACTTTCAAAATAAATGTTGTTAGCAATGACCAAGTAATTTTTTGAAGTAATTAATCATTTATAAAGCATAAATATTTCAAACAGAAATAAATTAGCTAATAATAATAAAAAATTATATAATATAACCTAGATTTTGATATTTCTGTTGTGAACCACAAAACAAGTTTATAATTTTGTAAGTTTTAGGCAAAAAAAAAGCATCAGGAATGTTTGAAAGCAAATGTGTGTGTGTGCGTGACTATTTATTAACAAAACTTTGTTTTGAATGTAATCAGTCAGTTCTAAATTTTTAATCTTTTAATGCAACATCCTGTTATTTATATAAGAATTTTGCATATATCATGGCATTTACTTTTTTTCCTTGAATATTAAAATATTTGACATCTTTTATACTTTGTTAAATACCAATGATATTAAAATGAATTTGCGTTAGAGATAAAAGAAGAGTTAATTAAATGTTACAAATTAAAAGTCAACATTATTAAAAATAATTCACTGAGTTTATTTTTAATTTATTGACTTAATATATATTTTTTCCTCATTTGATATATTCTTATTTAATAATATATTGTATATATGTATGTTGTATGCGGATTTCCAACTACCGATGGATTTCTTAATTGTTGGAGAATAGTAAAATAATTTTCAGAATTGATATTTTCTGCTGCTTTGTAAGATATGACGATGCCTCATCAAAAATTAGATACTATTTCCGATCAAACTCTTTTTCTATATTCGCATTGTGCACTTTTTGTCATTCATCTTCAATCATTTGGACTGATATAAATTTGTTATGCTCCATTAGTTATTTTTCTGCAGTAACTGCGACCTATAGTGCAACGACATCATGCAGTAATTTATAACTTTAACAGTTTTTGCTTCTTTGTTTATATATATATACAATTATGTGTAAATAATAAAGTACACAATACTTCAACAATACGTAAATAATTATTGGGCATAAGTTTTTGAATTATTGTAAGTTTGTAATTGAAACTCAATAATTATTTGAAATAGTCGATTGCATATTTGAACAATAGGATTAAATCTGGATTTTTAACTTTCTAATTTATTTTCCAGAGCGATGTACACACAAAAACACATCGATAGATAGAATGAAGTCCTACATAAAATGAAAATATATAACACATTACAAGATTAAATTATTATTGAAAATATCGCTTTTAAGTAAAACAAACATTTTGATCACGTTTTTATTGTAAGATTTTTTTATATCAAGGTTTATTTATATATTTATGAGCTATATTTAAACTAAATCAAAATTTATAACATTTTAGTAGTCTCGACCAAGTGTGATAACATTTTTTTAAGTATTATAAAATGAATAAATTTATTTCTACCTCTGTACTTCAAATTAAAGAAAATTTTCATTATCATTAAAATCATTTGTGCTATGGTAAATTTACTTAGCCGGAAGTGAGGTCTGCTCTACTTTCAAATTGAGGCTACAATTAATTTGGTTCTGCAATTTGTGGATAGCATTATGTTACAATATATATATATATGGTTGCAGAGAGGAATTTGTTGTTAACTAAAAAGAGACCCATTGATTTCTTTTTGATACTATAAAGAAATCAAGCAGGGCAAATCATAAGCCAGTATGTTAAAATTATTGGCTTTTTATATTTGAGTTTAAAATCAAGAAATGCTGCTATTTTTCTTCTGAATTGCCCAATTTTAATTGAAATATCAGTTGAATTTTCTTGAAAACAGGATGAGTGTGTATGTGAATGATTTTAATTTATTTTTTTATTAAACTTTTATAACCATGATAAACAAACTAAATTATGGCCCTATTCCCATAAGGCTGTAAAGACATTATCCAAGACAGCAGTTGGTATCCAAAGATGAAGAGCACTAAAAATTTCCCTACTGTGAATCCAGACTGTTAATCTATGATGATCTTTTATTTAGTTGCTTACAAAGTGAAGGAAGATAACATGAATTGGAAGAGCAAATGTATAATATTAAATGAAATATTATTGGTCTTTGTGAAGTTAGAAAAAAAGATAAAGAAGACCAAGTGGAATAGTTATTATAATTAAAAAGTGGAAGAATAATATTATGGAGAATGATGGTATATCAGACACAGTAACAAAATTTTTATTCAAATTAAATGAAGACATAAAATGCAGATAATTTAGGTATATTGCCTTAACAAGTTCTCATTGTTATGAATAAGGATTTTATATAGTTATGCAAAATGATTCTGACTAGATCAAATGACATTTTAAAATTGTCATGGGAGACTTTAATGCTAAAATTGGTAAACAATTCAAAGATAAAAAATGCTATGGGTAAATTTGGATTTAATGATAAAAATGAGAGAGGTATTTGTGGAATTTGTAGAAAAAGAAAAACTATATATTTTTTGCTGTTGTTGTTGAAAAAAATACTAAATTTGTGAAAACATCCATTTCGAAATGTAATAGAATTGGATTATATTTTTCGTTAATAGAAAGTATATCTTTAGAAATGTAATGTTCTAAAGAGATTGAACACAGGAAATGGTTATACATTAGTGAAATATAAGATATTATTACTGCAAAACTGTACAAATCTAATATATATAAATAATACATTGTTATAGTTGATATTCATTATCTTTACAAATAATCAAATAAATGATGATGATGATACAAATACTTTTTTTCTTTAAGTACAAAAACCATTCATAAATTAAAATTTATATAGAGATTATAAATATTTACAAAACATTTTCATGATTAATATCAAATAGTTATAATAAAAAAACTGAAATTATAGAAAAGAATAATTAAATCAACTTATAATCTACTGAATGTTGAAAACTTTGTTACAAACATATTAGTTATTTAGAAATCATTCTTATATAGAGATAGATTAATAGATATCAGATGAGATTTGAACTCAGACTTTTAAGCTGTCTACAGGTATTCATTCCCTCCTATGCAAACAATACATCTGATACACATGAGTACATACATATGAAAAAGATAAATGAACTCCTATATATGAATTTTGTGAACTCATCAGTTGGTCCAAATGTATGTTGTAGTCATGTGTGTGGGAGCTGATGATCCAGACCAACTGATGAGTGCACAAAATACAGATATTGGAAATAATTTATCTTTTCCACATAAACGTGGTCATGTGTATCAGGTACATTGATTGTAAAAGATGGAGTGGATAGCTGTAGGGAGCTTGAAAGCTTGAGTTCAAATCCCTTCTGATTACAGTCGATATAGACAATATACTTGTATTTAAATATTATATATATATAATAATAAAAATTTACAATTTGCAGAAACAATATATAAACACTTAGATCACTTAAGAATTTTTGATACTTATTTGTTGTCATCAAAAATAGATGACATTTATAATCTTAAGCCATGCAATACTTGTATAAGACTTATTAATGAGCCTAAAACTATCTAAAAGATTTAAGGTTTTTAAGCTGACAATAGGGTTGAACCTTTAAATAAATGATAGCTGATTTCATCTTCAAGCTGATTAAATCTCAAGATCAATTTATTTTAAGATTAAATTAATTTTTCTAATGAAATTTTAGAGAAATTACTTGAAATAGAGGATTAAATATAAAACCTAAATATACCTGAAGAAATGTTATATTTTATATAAAAGATCTTAAGGAGAATAAAAAACTTAAAAAAAAGCTAGGTGCCTTTTTATCTTTTCTTAATATTTTTAAATTAATAAGCTTAAATTAGGCTAGCCTCATTAATCTTTGTAAAATAGTGTCAATTATATCACTTCTGATTCTCATAATAATATTGATAGCAGTTTGCAAGACAGATATCTGAAGTAATAATACATTATATTTTTGATTCTGCATTAATTAATATAAAAGTTCTAGTTTTAATATTCATCAAAAATTTAATTCTCAGAAGTTTATAGGCAAATAGATTATTATTAATAAAACTAATCATGTTATCATCAGTATAATTGTATTGTTATAACAAATCTTGTCTCTAGTCATCTTGCGGTGCATATGTTGCGAGGCTATAATTATTTTTTTTACATTTTTTTAATAATTATTTTATTTAAAAAATATATGTAAGTTTGTGTATTTTTATTTTGACATTTCTAAGAAAATCCCTAGAAAGATTGTGAGGGTAGTTTGAAAGATTTTAATGTTTTTATTGTTACCCTTTGCAACCTACCATTTAGCTGAATCACAAAGCCAATATAATTTAACATTTGTTTATATATTATTTATAAATCAAAATTTCTAAATTTGAAAATCTATTACTAAGTAATCTATATAAACTAACAATTGTTATTCTATAATTTATATCGATCCTGAAAATCAGAACTGCTTGCAAGGATCTTGAAAGATGTTTTAGTAAGCCTAAACTTTCGGATACACTTATTCTTTCAATTAATTAAGGACTACTATATTGCTTAAAATCAAAAAATGAATATCAAGTTTACTTTGGCAGACAATGAATATATAATACATATTTTGACATTTGCATATATAAAAAAAACAGAAAAAATTAATATATAAACATATAAAGCTAAAAATAAAAGTCGTACTTTGAACATATTTTTATTCAAGTGTATTTTATTTTATTCATGTACTAGGATCCATTAAAATAATATGCTGAAGCACAAAAATTCTATTTAAATTGTTTCAATTTATCCAAGCCCTAGATTTTCTTTAAATCTATTAAACTGTTTCTTAATTTTATTTGTTGATTATTTTAATATAATTTTAATCCGAAAAAAAATCAAAACAAACGGGGATCAATTTTAATAATTACTAAATAAGTAAAGTATGAATAGTATAAACATTACTTATACAAGTACTATTGTCACGAAAATAAGCACAAATTGTTTAAATCTGTATTAATAATATAAGAATAAACTCAAATCAACAGTACAATAAGTCACAAAACAACTTCTATTTAAATTCTTAATTTAAAAAAAAAAACATACATTGTCTGTATAAATAAAATCAGACGAAAGTGTAAATTATATGAATAAAAATCTAAAAATATATATGGATTTAAAAGTGTAAAATAAAGTGTTCACTGGCAAGGTATGTCTATAACCTCATAAAGTTTGTAGTAAGTAGTTACGATTTTATAGCATTGATTTTTGTTTTGATCAAATTAAGCAATATATCAAGATTAAATACTGATCTATAAAAACTTGAAATTTGTTAGATTTAGCATTTACTTACTGTGTTATCTTTTGAATCTTTAATTAAGGCTGCTAAATATTGTTTTTTATTTTATTCACGATTTTTAGTTGGTAGGTAGTTTGGATTGTAGTTTAAACCCAATAATAATGAAGAAAAATTATCCTCAAGTTTTAATTTATCAGTATTGCATGTGAAAGAGAATCTTGTTTGAACAAAAAAAAACAGCTTTTTCTTTAAGGTAGAATTAATTAATTTGCTATATGCAAAATTAGACTAAAGAAACATTTCAAACTTAACACAATGCCTATAACAATTTTTATGTAGATGATCCTTATCCAAAGTAATATTAATAACTTTGTGTCATGAGAATATATATATTTTTTGGAAGGGGAGGTGAATGAATTTTTTACCACTTACATGAGAAAATAATTGATCAGTAATTTTTTCAATTGTTTAGGTATTGATAAGCAAGTGCCTATATGGTTTATTACTTACAACCTGGATACTAATTATTTATTACCTATAACAAATCCTTTTCATGTAGTATAAATGTTTTTCCTTTAATTATAAGTTCATGTGTTATTATTTATCCTGTCAACTGTGCCATTTTGTTGTGAATTTACCCACAACTCAGCCAAGGGGCAAACCAGAATTAATTAATAATAAAACTAAATTTAGTACTAAGGATTTATTATAAGTTATACAAACACAAAAATAGAATATATATATAAAAGCTTAATTATAATTAATATATACATTGTGTTTATACAAACACAAAAATAGAATATATATATAAAAGCTTAATTATAATTAATATATACAGACAAATAAATGATCATGGAATTCTTAAAGTCTTTAAATACTCTTTCAATAATATCTGACAATCACTGTCTTATTTACTGGATTGACTTTTCCACAACTACCCTAAATAATTGTAAGTTCCCCAAATTAAAACCTAAAAGCTATTTAGGCTCACATAAAACAAAATAAAATCAGGATGATCTACTTAAAAGTACTAGTTGGATTTTTGTACCTTCAGATTCCAAAACATCTGGGTTTATTCCCTCACAGATGTTGACTGGTTACCAATGATACTCATTGTGAGCATAATAACACTTCAAGACAAAATAGAAAAAGAGTACTTAATGCTACAATTCCAAGTTTTTATAGTCTTCAGTTTAATTGTTCTCTTATTGGAATTTTTCAATTTCTTAAAATTCCTTTGCGAAAGCATTAAATTTATTTCCGGATTGTAAGATTTTATCTTTATACTAATCAGTTCAAAATTTTCTCATCCATTCTTTTCATTCAGTCTGTAGAAACATTTTAATTAGATAACTCTATTCATTTTCTTATATCTATAACTCATTCCTAAAACAATTTCCATTGTCATTAATTAGTACATTTAAATTTAACTTCTAAAGTATTCTTATTGATCTTTTTTTATACTAAAATATTTATTGCAATTAAAATACACAAGTACAAATATAAATAATTTTCTGGAATAGCTTATTTAGAGCATATATAGTTGAGGTTTAATTATATTTTGAAAATATATTTAATGTTTTTATTTACCATTTAATTTTTATTTTTATTTTACTATAGCATTGATTTAAGAATTTTCTTGACATCCTTCATTCAAAATTTGTTTCGGTTTACTCCATGTTAAATTTTGTTTAAAAGTTTGTGTATTAAAACTAGTAACTTGATTACATGCTAATGTGAGCGATCTGATATATTTTTCTAAATATTTATGTAAAAGATTGTATAAATCTTTCATAAAAGTTTATGCTCATTCTAAAAGATAAAAAATTCTAAAAGATGAAAAGTTTATGCTGGAAGGTTTTTACTTTTTTAAATTTGTTTTTCAATGACTTAATATTATACTTGAAAAAGATTAAGTTTCTAAATGATAAAATTGATTAGTAGCATAGGTTGAACTTTTAATGCAACCAAACTTTGCTGAAGATATATTACATACTTTAGTTTTTAGGTATTATGTTCTGTATAATTTAGAAAAAAATTTATTGAATACTATTAAAGATTAAACTGATAGATTTATTAATTATATAAATAAATTTCACTGTAAAGTTTACTATAAATACATTTCCCTATATATAAATTACTTCACCCATGCTGTTTAAATTCCATAAAGCTTTCCTTTTGTTTCAATAATCAAATTTATAGCACTTATTATCTTTTAAGTATACATGATTCTGGTTTACACAGCTTTGAAAAATCTCAGAATGATTACAATATTTATGCTGTTTATATGATAATTACAATTTTTTTTCCTAGCAATGAGTTGTATAAAGAAGTATAAAAGTAACATGTAGATCCTCTAATACTGGAAAAAAATTATGAAAATGTGATGGCATGATAATAACACTAACAATGTGTATTCTTTAATTTGTTAGATGTAATGCTATTGAATCCATTATTATAATAGGTATATCTTGCTTGATTAGGCATATGAAGTGAATGTGTAATAACAGACTTTAAAAAAAAATATGATGAAGTTGAGCATAAGTAAGACCTCATTTTTGTTATAAAGATTATCTTAAAGATATTCTAAAGAAATGCAATATGGATCACTTTCATTGAGAGCATATAACAGAAAATAAAATATAATGGAGAATTTTCATCAGAAAAGGTATGTTGAAGTTTTTTAAAAAAGTTACTGCAGAAATATTAAAAAAATAACATCACAAATATGAAATAAATAGATTGTTCACAGATGAACTTATTTGTGGATCATAGAGTGGTTTTTATAGTTATGCAAAATCCATGTTTACTTTTTTATTTTTTACTATTCCATTATCAAGATAATTCAAATAACAAAAGGAAATTCTAATTTTAATTAAAGATTTTCAAAAAGATTCCAAAATGTGTTTTGATGAAAATATGTTTTCATTAATTATTGTCATTAGATAGATCTCTACATTTTGATCATATATAATGTACATCTCCTGCATCAGAGAACAAACAAAGTAAAAGTGGACCTTTTCCTAAGAAAAATTAAACAGTCATTGGATTAATCAAGAATTAGGTGGTAGAACATATGTATCCTATTTCAAATAGTAAAAGCAGGGCATTACTGACTTATATGATCAAGCTCATCTCGGCAGGAGGTGATCTTCTATTATTTAAAAAATAAGACTGGCAACATTTAAAATGACAATATGAAATTTCTGTTGCTAATTTCCACTATTTTCCATCAAAAATTAGTTGTTGTTTTTTTAGATATTTATTAAGAATTCAGAAAATAAAAAAGCATAAAATATTGTAAAATTAAAATAATGGTAGCAATGTTTAAAATTTATTTTCTTTTAATTAAAATGTATAAATGTTCAATATTAATCACATTGAACTGAATAATTAAATTAGATTACTTTATGGTTGCAGATATTCTCAATAACGATGTTTTTATTAATTTTATTTTGAATTAATTTCAATCTATTTTAATTTAAAAAATGAAATAATCGAGTTAAATATGAATGCAAAATTTTTTTTCACATAGAAAAGTACATATATACTCAGAATGCTTTAGTGCAGATTAGCTAGCAGAAAAAATTATGATAACGGTTAAGAAGACATTTTAAAAATGATAAAAACTTTGTTTACTGTATACAATATTTGGGCCCTGCTGAGAAAATCGGAAATTTTTTTTTAAAAAAAAGCTTGGGCGCATCAGAAGATTTCAATAAAAATTGATCGTTTTCCTTGTTGTTCTTAGTGAATTTTGTTTGTCAATCCTGGAAGTAAATATATATATAATCCTGGAAGTTTATCTTCTTTCTAAAATAACCTTGAAAAAAATCACAATTTCTTGCTTAATTTTTTTTTTTTTTCTGGAAGAAAATTAGAGAATTTTATTAATAATATGGCATATGCACAAATATAGTTGAATATCCCTGCTATATAAAATCTGATTTTTTTTTTAAAAAACTGTAATAGCTTGAAATCGCTGATGAATCCAGCATTTTTTTTAAATTATCCCAAGAAAAAATATCTTTTTTTTTTTTTTTAAATCTCTGGAATGAATAGAAATAAGAAATTTTTAGTATACCGCAACAAGTCTTTCAATTATCTTTCATGATTGCAGATTAAAAGGCCTTTTTTATATTCTCTTTGGATATTCTTCAGCAATTGTTGCTTCTACTTATAAAACTACTCTCAAAAAGTGAATTCAGTGTATATTATATCAAATAGATCCCCTTCCAATTAAAGAGTTGTTTTCGATTGAATTGTAATGAAGTGAGGATTAAGAAATAACTGTTGAGCGGAAAGCATACTTTTATTTAGATTAAAAAGTCATTGATTTTTAAAAAGAAAATTTGATTAGTTAAACTGAAAGTACTAATAAAACTTCTCCTATATGTCATAGCATCGGCCGGGACGCGTCTGCAACCAACTACTTGCTTGCAAGGCAGCTGCGATGACCTCTCGTCTAACAACGCTTGACTAATAATAAAACTTGAAAGCACGAACATATTTTATTTTCAAAATTTAAGATATCAAATCGTAAAAATAGTGTATGTTTGATTTATTTATTTTAAAAAGTGATTATATAAAAGCGAAATTAAATACGAAACTTTCAAAAGTAATGATTAAAGAGCAAGTCCCCTCCCTTCACTATATTGATTTGCCTTAAGAGTAATTATGTCATCTTCAAATTATTATAGAAATTTTATAATTAAAAAAAAACACACTGTAATAATAATATAAAGTAAAATATAAATATTATCTTTGTATCTATACATTTTATTTGCAATAAAATGTATTTAGGTATAAATATAATTTAAAAAATTACATTCGGCAAAGTAGGAATTCGAAATATTAAAATAGTTAAGATTTAGTTATTTGCTGCAAAAACATTTGAATTATTTTTTCAACGTAATGAGTTACAAAGCCATGAAAAAAAAAAAAAAACTGTCGGTCTCTAATACTGCAATAAGTTAAGAATTAATTTTAAAAAAACTATAACAATGATAATAATTCACATGAAATATATATATACACTTTTTAATATATCTCTTAAATGTTTATATTAAATAATAATCTTTTGTCATTATTACTTTATTTAACAGCTAAAGGATATGAGAATTTCTTTGTTATCAACATCTAGAGTTCATAGGTAAACTTTATGTATTAATGAAATATAATTATATGTAAATATTTGCACAATGTTTTTTTTCTAAAGATAAAATTACAATTAAATTATGCTTAAAGATAAATCATATCAAAGATAAATATGATTAAAGATAAACAGACGTCTGTAGTTGATAAAATTGTGAGAATCCCTACTATCCTTATAAGTCTACCAACAATGTTTGTATGAGTGTGAAATGCTGAAAGTAGTTTTAAGCCATAGACAGAAATATTAAGTATTTGATTTGGTAATGAATGATATAATGCTTCAACGGACTAGTTTTAATATTAATATCATTCATTATTACTTTTTACAATGCTTTTTTACAACCCACTATTGACAGTTTCGATTTCCCCACCAATCTTCTTCAGAACTATTCTAGTGAGTTGTAAAAAAGCATTGTAAAAAGTAATGAAGAATATACATGATATTAATATAATATGGAGTTGGTGATGCAATAAGAAAGATAGTTATAATACTGATTAATTTTACTATGAAAATCTCCCAACTGCTCAGAATGTTTAGTCAGTTTTGGCATTCCACCTATTTAAGTGAAAGGATCCGTTGAATATTGAAGATTGATAAAGCATACGATTTTCTGACCAAACTCTAAAAGCTGTTTTAAGAGGGATGGGGGTATAATTCAGTAATGTCTTCTAATGAAGTTGCCATAGTCTTCCATGTTCAGGAGAAAAATCTTTTTTAAATAGTTTTAAATTTGTAAAAACACTTAGATGTAAACAAAAACTAATTCCAAGAGTATTAGCTAATGACAATGTTCAATGCTTGTGATTGTCATCACATCTACTAAGTATCTATGGAAAAAGTTTTAGAATTTTATATTTTTCTAATCAAATGTTTGATTTATTGATTCTCAATTCAGTTTTTAGTTTTATGAAATAAAACTTATAATTTACCATAGAGAATAAGTAATAGTATGAGTTTTTACTATATTTTTTAAAAAGTAATTGATGGTAGTCTTATAATACATTTGAAAGTAGATTTTTTAAAATTTCAGAGAATTTAACAATTATCTTCTCTTGATGGAATAAAATACATAAATGGTATACTGGTAAATTAAAAGAAGCATCAAGACCAAGATACATATCATAGTCAAAGTTGATATGAATTTTGTTTTTCATCTTTCTGCAGAGTGAGTTTCAGAGTTAAGATGTTTCCGATGATTCCCATTTTTTACTACACTAATGGACAATAGACACTATCAGATTTTACCCATAATACACAACTTATTATAAAGTCCTTTATTTAGCAGATATTTTCTGTAAAGGTAATTGAGATCAGTGATTTGTGGCTAGAGATTACAATAAAAAAATGCTGAGTAGCCAGTTTTGCTTTGTTAATCAGCATCCATGTCCACATTTGTTTTCATGTTACAGTGACATAATATCATTCATATTATTTTCATCATTGTTTTTTTATTTCATGATTCTTTGTAAAATATTAGATATTATAAAATATAACCATAGTGTTGAAATATAGTGATAAACTTTTTAATATTTGATACAAACAGCAAATAGTCTTTCTTTTGTTTTTAATGAATTGTGATAAGTTGCATTTATTTTATATTAAAATCATTTTTTTTTTTTACAGAAATGATTTAATGAAGACTTTTCATTTGCTTGAGAAATGATTACTCATAGATTCTGATATTTGAATGTAATATAATTGTAAACATGGCGCTAGATAAAATAATTGCTTATTTACTCATAATTAAGTTTCAGTAAGAATGACGTTTAGTAAATTCTAAGTAATTTCACCTACGTCTTTCAGTCAAAAAAAAAAACATCGTAAATAGTAATTTAAAGTGAGAATTCTACTCAGATCTCCTCAACAGTTCTTCAGATTTGCTCATATAAAAGAATTTGAGTCATAGGAATAAGAGGATCCTTTTTATTCCTGCATAAATACTATATCTTGGATTGAAAAGGAAAGTATTCATTTATTTAACATTCTCAAAAGGCGTGTGCTCAATTAGCTTGAAAGGCTGATATTTGAATGTAATAAATAGTTATATTTTTATTTTCAAATATATACTGGTATTAATAGTAACCGAAGAATTTAATAAACAATAATATAATGCCACATTTCAAAAGTAGCAAAGAGAAAAGTTGGAGTGGGTGATTAGATAGAAAACATTCTGCAGATAAATGTATTTATAGTATTTATTATTAAAATTAATATCTACTTTCAATTTCATTATTTAATTTTATATATATTTAATATATATTTGCTTTAAGGGATTTCTTGAATGTAATTTCATAAATGATATTCAGCCTCTAAAATAATTTAAGCAAATTGTTTTTTTTTTAGAAAAAAAACACTTGAAAGAAATGGAAAAATTCATTTCAGTATTGATATTTAAATCTACAAGGTCCTATATATGAGGAGTTAGAGTGACTTAAAGTCACCATGGGTATGACAATAATATTGGCATTAACAAGAGATTTGAGCGTTTCCTCATCAGATTTTCAATGGTAAGGATAGCTGAAGAGTTGAAGGATGGAGTAGACTGAAGCCTGCCCACTAAAGGGTGAAGATTTGCTATCTTAATATAAACTGAACCCTGATTATATATGTGTGTGGGAGGATGATCTGGACCAATTGATGAGTGCCATTTTAGCATGAAATATGTATATTGGAGATCATTTATCCTTTTTCATATGTGTGTGATCATATGTATTGGTTGTATGAGGTAGAGTGGGTGGTTGAAGGGAGCTTAAACATCTGTATTCAAATTCCCTATATTATATCTAGGTTCCAGATATTTAAAATATACTCGTATTTAAAATATTATATATATATGATAAATCTTTTAATCTCAGTTAATATATTGCTAAAACATATAAATAAAATCATATATAAATAGCAGATGATCTCCAAATGCTCTCCTGACAGAACCAGACTTTATCAGTTGACTGAGATCCTTATCCAAAACATTCATCATAGTTTAGTATTTCTCCAATAGTTAACTACTATTGTTCAATTTATAAATGCAATATTATTTGAATGCATTCATTTTGAATATCATCTAAGTTCTAGGATAAATGATAAAATTTATTTTTTAATTATTTATTAGGCCATAACATAAACTTTAAACTCAGTTAAAAATTTATTTATTAATTATTAAATTCTAGCAGGAATATTATTCATTTAATACTTTCCATTTTTACAGGATCATGGATGTTATACTCATTACATAATATAATTTCCAAACTCTATATATATTCTTAAAACATGTGGATAAAGACATGTAAAAAGCAAATGATCCCTCAAGATGCACTTCAAGTAGAACTAGCCTTCCTCAGCTAGCTCAGATTTTTATTCTTACATCACCCTAGTTTAGTATTATTTATAAAAAAAACTACTACAATTTACATTACTTGAATGCACTCATTTTGCCAATCAGAAAAATGGGAGTTCTTAAATGCTGAGCTTTAATAATTGATATATGAATGTTTAATTGGGTTTACAATTTATATATAGACTGAAATTAAATAACAACATACTTTAATAAAATGATTAGTAAAGAATATAATATTTATCCTAGTTGATATTGTCAAATTAAATGCATTCAAGTAATGTTACTCTTGTAAATTGAATATGTATTAATACATATAAAATCAAACAAATCTTTCTGATTTGTGTCACATTTTTCCAAATATTTATCAGGTGCATTTGTTAATTTGTATATATCATCACTTTATTCTTACCTTATGCAGTCAATAGATGATAAAACGAGCAGTTTTCTATGGTTACTATAAATAGACATAGAGTAGATAACCATCTTATTTTATCATCTATTGATTTTCATAAACTAAAGAATAAAATGATTTCTTATTATTAATACCCTTGATCAAAAAAAAAATATCTCTAGTTAGGAAAGAGGCTTAAGTTTAAAATCTTATTTTTGAATTTAAGTATTTTAGCTTGAATAATAAATTGGAATTAAAGATAGTTCTTAGATGCAATGTACATTACTCTCAGCTTTAAATCTTAAGTTATTATCGATAAAGATAAAATATCAAAACTAATTTGAAAATATAAATTTAAACCCATGAACATCTGGTAATCACTAATTATTCAAATTTATTACAGATAATAATAAAATAGAGAGCAGTACTTGTTTTATTATATATATAAAATATTTGAAATTCTCCATAGCTATATTTTTCCAGCCACATTCTCCCATTAAATAAAGAAAACTTAAATTTTAGCAGTACATTGAAAAGAATTTCCTTTTTCTTTTCAATGTAGTGCTAAAATTTGAGCTTTATTTAAAGGGAGAATGTGGCTGGAATAATATATCTATGGGGTATTTCAAATATTTTATATATATTTCAGCTAAGTGTATGTGTTGTTTTTATATGTATATAAATTGAAATAAAAATGGTACATTGTCTGTGATGATGAATTCAAATTAAAATTAGTGGAATAATCTTTACTGAGAAAAACAATAAGAAATGCTTGACTAAAGGTATCATTTCCTTTTCTTTTAAGATAAGATGTTGGTTTATTAAAAATTTTGTAATGATTTTAATAGTCATTTTTTTACTGTCTCTTGACTTCCTGCTTTATTATATATTACCATTCTTAGTGTTTTAATTTAGAATAGTGCCAATAATCTTAAGGTTCTCATGCTACTGATCATCTTGCTTTAATTTTGGCAATGGAATTGCCTCCATACATGCCATATTTTCTACTTTTCAGTCTTTTTATTTTTTTAAATATTTTTTATCTTTCTATTTTTTTTCTGAAGTTAGAATAACTAAATTTGTTTTAAGACTGGTTGCTAAGCAGAAAATAAAATATTTATTTTGGTTTGAGGTTTTTTAAGCATGCTTAAATTTGCAATTTTATGCAAATTTATTTTCAATTAATCATAAAATCAAGTATCAAAAGAATGTAAAATGTTTTCCATATTATGCAATATTCATTCTTCTCACAATAGAAGTGGTTACAGCACATTTATAATAACCTATGAGTGCTTTTCTTTTTTTTTTTTTTGATTTTACTATTTTCTTCCTAAATGTCTCTCCTATGCTCCTAATGTCACTATGATTTACATTATTAATTTTTTGTTGTCTTTCCCCAGATGCTTTGTCTTTGTTGACTAATACATTTTAGCTTAGAGGGAATTTTAAACAAATCTTTTTATTTTTTAGATGTTTTTTTCAGTTTTTGAAACACTCAAGATCTTTATAAGATTCAGAGACATGGTTTCATTGCTCTTATTAGGAAACATCAAAAGCACTCTTGTTTTAATCCATTTGTGGCCATTGAGGCTAAAATATATTTGGCAAAAAAACAAGGGTGTTATTAGCATCTAAATTTGATCTGTATTAGAGATTTTTCAAACAGATATATAAAACTTTATGACTTAAAAAATTTTTTACATTCAAACAAACTATAAAAAATGCATTAAATGTGTGCTTTGTTTTTTCCCACACATAGCAAAAATTGTATTTAAATCTAAATAAATATTGTTTACAAATTCATTTGGGGAAAAATATCTAAATAAATGTAGAGGATTACTCATTTTAAATGATCAAGAAAAGTTTTTAGAAAATTGCAAAATCTGTTTATTCTTTTTCCTAATGTTTTTATATTTAATATACTAAATTTCATCAGGCAATATATTATTCAATCACAATGAGGAATGTTTACTTTCTTGATATTCTAAAAGTATCCAGAAAAACTTAAGTCTTATCATACTAAATGAATGTTTGCAAAATTAGTTGTAAACGTGAAAATTTTCAGGATAGCAAATGAAATCTTGAGAAGGGAATAACATTTACTTCTATTTTGAATCTCAAAAATTTTGTAATTTACAGTTAAAATTTTATAGCTATTTGAGGGAGGGGATTACATTTATTAGTTTTTACTAATTCAATTTAGTTTAGTACAAAAAACTTGGAAATTTTAAACAAAGAGGCATTGCAGAGCCCTAAATTATACAGGATGACATTAGCAGTTTTTAAATTTGGTTTTTAAAATAACATGAGAATAAAATGTGGTGACTGACTTAATAATTTGAGAAGTATTGACAATTCTTAATTGCTTCAAAATGTTTCATTTGAAATGATTCTCTATTAAAACAATGTACTTCTGAATGTATTATAAATTTATGCATGTAAATATGTTGGGTTCTTTAAAACCTTTTCATTTAAAAATAAATCTAACAATTCATAAAAATAATATGTATTTGCAATTGCTTTTAAGATTATGTTACCATGCCTCTAATGTTTAGAATATTTTTTATAAAGTATAGTTTTTTGTATGCTTAAAGTTTTCCATCTAAAGGCAGACTGAAGTTACTAAGCAACTAGCTACTATAACTGTATGATGATATAAGATTATTATTCATGGTAGTTTTCTATGATTTATCAATTCCTTAATACAATTTACTCTAGAATCAATAATTAGAGTTTATTCTAAATAATACTATAGATTTTTTTTCATCTATAAAAGTTTCAAAAATTTTAGTAGGTATGATATTATTTATTAGACTATTTGTCTAATGGAGCTATCATTCTATGTTGATAGCTAGTTTGTATTTTATTGGAAATAGAAGAAAGCGTAACAAATCCATTTCTTAAAAACTAATGATTAGAGAAATTCAGCATCTTGTTTGAATAAAGTTATTTTAAAAAAATAAGTTATTGCAAATGAGAATAGGCAGAAGATATAAATTCTGAAATATGTTGCCATCATTAAAGGTGACCGGTTTGCATAGTTAGAGCAGTGGCAGATACTAGTGCTCAAGATTTATGGATTGCAGTTCAATTCTATCTATTCTGATGCTGAAATTTCATGTGAATTTTCATATATCTTTTGCTTAACAAATCATTTGATTTTTTTATATTAAAGAAATGTGTAATAGTAAAAATGCTTTCAACCATGATATATTTTATGCATTAATTCAATGATGCCATCAGTTTTCAAATAAAATGAAGATAAAGTAGTGGAGATACATTTATATAAGATTATGTTTTCAATTAAGCACTTTCTCCCTTTCACTCTTTTAAAAACGTCATTTGCCTCAACAAATTCTTATTAATAATATATAAGCACTTTCGTTAGACTATTTTAATTTAGTACTTAATTTTAAACGGGAAAGAGAGAGAGCGAGAAAAAAAAAATTAACCTTGTAAACAATTTATATAAATTAGCTTTTTCTAATCTTAGCTGAATTCTTTGAATAAATAATAAGTTAATGCTTTTGTTTTAAATTGTATAAAAGCTAACAAATAAATATCTTTAGTTAATCAATCATAATTAAACAACTTTCAAGTTTTATAATTTTTACAATGTTATTCATTTAATATCTAACATACAGGCTATATATATATATCTGTACAAACAATGTAAGAGCTCAGACTTTCGCACGACCCTCAACTCTCCACACTATCTCATACCACTGTTACACTTGACCACATATATGTCTAAAAGATAAATAATCACCAATATACGTATTTCGTGCTAAACCAGCACTCGTCAGTTGGTCCAGATTATCTCTACACATATATACAATAAGTGCTCAGATTTATATTAAGATAGCCAGTTTTCATACTTTAATGGACAGGATTCATCCACTCCATCCTCCAACTCTTCAGCCGTCCATCCTATTGAAATCTGATGATGGAACGCTCAAAGCCCACACTGGATGGCTGAAGAGATGGAGAGTGGAATGAATTGAAGCATGTTCATTAAAGTATGAAGATTGGCTATCTTAATATAAATCTGAGCACTTTTTGTAGATATGTGTAGAGATGATAATCTGGACCAACTGATGAGTGCTAGTTTAGCATGAAATATGTGTATTGGTGATTATTTATCTTTTAGATATATATGTGGTTAAGTGTATCAGTGGTATGAGATAGTGTGGAGAGTTCAAAATACCTTATATATTACAATGTTATTTATTATTTTTTTTATTTAATCATCTCTATAAATTATCTACTTATGTATAACTCTTGAGTTTCATCACTTACCTTACCCTAAATCACACATGGTTAGTGAAATTATAATGCTTAATATTTCTGTAGATAATGTTCAAATGTTAATAATTTTATCCTGAACAGAAACAGTTTTGATGCAAATGCTTGTCTTTCATCACCTTATTAATGAGAAGTCTTTACATACATTCTCATTATATTGTCCAACTTTTGTATATGTAAGAAATTTAAATAAATTTTCAGTTATGTTGTACAATTTTACATATTAATATGCTATGATCTGACTAATCATTCATTAAAAGATTTATAATTTGAATTTTTTCTGAATAAAATATACAATAGATACACATCAATATCTTTTTGACAATCTTTTCAGTTATCACATGTGATACCCAGAAATGACTTCTTATAGAACTACTTGTTTTATTATCAACTGTTTGATAGACCATGTTGAAAACTATATAAGAAAAACTAGAGTTTTGCATTGGTGTTTGAAAAGTTATACCATATTGTAAATCTGTAAAATCTAAAACTATCATTCTTCTTTTATTCAGATATTTTTATTGAAGGTACAAAGAAAACGGTTAAAATAATTTTGAAAAATCACTCAATCTTTTATATTAAATTTATCAGTATATTTGACAAATAGTTAAAGTCAAAACATTTATTTAATGCAAATTGCTCTAACTCCTTGACATTTTAAAATTATTTTATTTATTAAATAATAAAAATTTGTTCTATGAAAAAAGTATAAGTAAATCATGATTTATTGCTTTTTTTATTTTAATCTTTGTAAATAAAATTTGTCTTTTGTAAGTCACAAAAAATGACAGTAATTCTATTTGGTTGTCAAAATATCAATTTATAAAAATTAAACGGATAACACAAATCGACTTCAAAGCTCAAAAATAGGAAATGAAAATTCTTATAGATAATCATTTTTTTAAAAAATCGCTGTTTTTATTTTGCAGTTTTAGTTTAGAATAATTTGTGTAGGATATTCTTCATAATTATTTTTTTTTTAAGAAAATTACAAATTAGAGATGTCTATTTCTGGAAAATAATGATTTTTGAGAAAATTTTGCCTCCCATCTGCCAGCCCACAATCTAATATCCAAATCTGAATTGAATATGGAAATTTTTCTGATAACAGTTTCTTCCAAGAAAACTTGGAATTTCCTTTACTATAACTACACAAAAATTAACCCATCTATCTATATAATTAAGGGTTGATAAATGAGTATCTAATTATTTTTAATTAAAAACCTATAAACAAATTATCATTTGGCTGTAGATTATTCTGGCTGATAAAGTCTAATCAAGGCTGTTTTATCTATTCAATGATGAAAAAAAATTTGGAATCATGAGATTTATTTTAAAACATCCATTGAGTAAAATAAGTTAATGAGAATGAAAAAATAAAAATAAAATATGATAGTTTGAATACTTAAAAAACTAAATTAAATCATGCTATTATCAAATATTCAAATTTATGTGTTCAGAAATATAAGATAAAAAAATATGTGCTAGATTAAGGAAGAAATGCCCAATTAATATACCTTGTCTTGCAATTCTACTAATCAAGGATTTTGTACTACTTTAATATATTCAAAGACAGATATGAAAGATAAAAATTAAATAAACGCTGGATTTGCCTAAAGGTTTGTGTTGTTGATATATTAGATATAATAATATGTTGGCCTATTTCCATCATCTATCAGTAAATGTTGAATGTGTAGAAAATTTTAAACTTTATTTAAACTAACATATTTTCATCATCTCTCAAAGTTTAAAAATTTCAACACATTCAACATTTACGGATAGATGATGGAAATAGGTCAACATATTATTACATAAATAAAGCTGATTTTATATTTTTCTTATAAATATCTTTGTTGAATTATAAAATATATTCATAAATTTATATTAATATCATCTTTGAGAATATTAAGTAACTATATATCCAATATAAATTTAGATCAATACTATCTAAGATATATATATATAATAATATTATGATTCGATGTCTGTATTTTTAAAGCAATATTCGTAATTATATAACTGAATATTTGTAAATACAGTAACTAAATAATTAAAAAAATGTATCCGCTTAGGAGCGCTTTTGATTATCCCAGTAATCTGTGTCAACTAAAGCTTTAGTTGACACAGATTACTGGGATAATCGAAAGCACTCCTAAGTGGATAAAATTTTTTAATTATTTAGTTACTGTATTTACAAATATTTAGTTATATAATTATATATATATATTGTAAACTGAATTAACACAACTTCTAGAAGCTATGTATAAGCAGCACTTACACATCAATAAATCCAAAGAATAGAATGGGCCAAAGGAGCCACCTATTCATTGAGCTTTCATACATTTTAAACATTCATTAAGTTTTAATAGATAATGTACCTGTTATATTAATGTGACTTAAATTAGGCATAAATCATTCTGTAGTTACATTTAAATATTTAATTGATAAAGAAGATATTTAGAAGATAAAGGATTTACATAATATTTAAATCAGGCCAATGTACAAATTTTCATTCTACTTTACAACATCAATGTAATGAGTGCTCTAATGATCAACATCTCTAAAAATACATGGTCCACTTTGGCTTACTCTATTTTTTGCATTTACTGACACATGAGTATTGTTTATACACAGCCTGCAAGAAGTATTATTACTTATGTTTAAATATTATATATATTAAGCTATGTATATCTAATATTAATATACATATTGAAATTGTACATATATATAGTCATGTATATGTGTGCTTCAACATTCACTGTTTATTTAACTGCAGACCTTAAAGCCAACCACAGTGAATGGATATTAAAATGTGATTAATAATATATGTGTGTACATAATATTAAAATAAATTGTAAATTATAAAAGAACTTTAAATATAAAATAAATCATTGCATCAGCACATAAAGAAATTAGCTAATGCACAAAATAGATCAATTTAGCTTAAGATCCATTAAGAAAAATGATGTAATATACAATAATTTGTTTGGCAATAGTGTAAAATCACATGATGCTTTTAAGAGCTTCTAAACAATACAAGCATTGGTAGACTTCAAGTAATTAATGAATGTAAAAAAAGAGTTAAAAGATATAAATACTAAAATTCTTCTTTGTTGAAAAATCATCGTCTTCTTCTAAAGTCTGGAAATGTCTGTACAAGTTATGCATGAGTGGAAAAAGTTTATCTCCATTCTCCTGTGTCCATCCTTGGCAGAAGTCCTAGAAATGTAGCTCAGCAGAAGACTGATGAATCACACCTGATAACTACCTAATTTTGCGCCCAGAAAAAATACCTATTGGAATGGAAACAATAGCACAGACATCTGCAATGAAGATTGGAATAGATGTCAAGAAATAATGACTGGACTGCATCATGAGGCTTCTAAATGGAATCTTAATTTGCCATCTGTATAAAGCTTAATACACATATATACACACACACATCTAAGTTACCTGTAACTTTTATTATGTCATTTATTATTATTATTCTGCTTAATATATATATATATATATATTAACCAATGCTACCTTATAGGTTAAGTTATGTATGCTAATGACCAGTTAATTTTTTTTCTTGTTATGTATATAGACACATCATTGACATACATATGAAATTAACAAGACCTCTATTTTTTAATTTTATTTATTATTTCATTGGTAATGTGGAATATATATATATACAAGGGAGAAGTTTCTTTTTTCCAACCTGCTATAATAAAAGCACGGAAGTCGTTTATTAATAATTTGTAGAAATTATTTTGATTTTTCGAAAAAATTCCCTCCATTTCTCCTGCAGTTGGTTTTTTTATTAAATGTTTTAAAGGAAAGAGAGGAGAATACTTGCCATTTAGTTTAACTAAACTTTATATTATTATTTTTTTTTAATTAAGGTAAAAAAAACACAGGTGACTGATCACCTGCTACATGATATTACAGTGTTCAATGTTACAAAGTAAAAACAAAGTACATACGCTCAATAAATAACATATCCACAAAAAGGTTGTATAACCTTACTCAATGTGTATCTATATATGGACGAGCACAAATCTGCACTGCCCAAAAACAATCCATCAAGGGAGCACAGCAGCCCATCAGAGTGGGAAAGGCGCTGAAAACTTTTACCCTGTACCCTCCCGGCAGGTATTCCAGAAGCAGCAATAATCGTCAACAGCCCGCACCCACCAACCAGATCCCCAATGACCGCCATCATCAATCCCTGTGAAAGAAATGAGGAGTGCAGACCTGTGCCCTCAAATATTATAACAAAACTCTATCACTGTTACAAAAATGATATTTCTAGCTGGAGTGTCTAGCATCCAGTTTGTCAAATGAATTTGTCTGTGGTTATGATCTTGATAAAAGAATTGTTCACTTTTATTCCTTGAATTTCTCAATCATTATTAAAAGTTATTCATTAAGTGACTTCATTAAACCAATTGATTTTTCATCTTCCTCATCTGTTAAATCCAATATATTATTATAAGCCTCCTGCATAACATTATTTATCCCATACTTTGATTGTAATGCCTCTTCATACTTAAATTCTTGGTTATTAACATTAAATAATTTGTTTGACTTACTTCTCTCATTAATTTCAAACTTCGATTTTATAGATTTGTTCTTATTAATCTGATTCGCTTTTAGATAATGTTTTCAATTTTCAACTTTTATTAATCGGTTTTGCTTTTTAGATAACGTTGTTTTCAATTTTAGACTTTTCAAAGCTTTCATCGGCATTCGCTTTCTCTTTCCCTTGTGATATTTTGGGTGACATATAGTCCAAATCACCTGAGGTGTTCTCTTTGTTAATGGGATTCTCTTCTTCCATCAGTTGTTTATCCATATTGCTGTTTTTTTGACTCGCATTTCCCTCTCTATTCTGCACTTGATTTGATATGTTCTCTGCCATTTTTGTTTTCACAACGATGTCAGTTAAACCCTTGTTGCTGTTAGAAAACTAAAAGTTTTCTTCATTTTCATAATAACACTTAAAGGTAATGAGTTGACCCTCAGTTTAGCTTCAAAATATTACAGTGAAGCTTCGTTATCCTTTTTTAATTCCACCTAATATAGGAAACCTGAAACTAACATTGTATTCCTAGAGCCACTAGGTGGCGCTGTGTAAACTTTATATTTCTTTTATAATTCCACTAAAAAAGATGTCCATATCGTATATATGCTATATATGTGTCTATTTAATTTATTGATTTATATTTTAGAAAAGTACCTCACAATTATTTATATATGTAGACTTAATAAAGCTAAATGTTTTGGGGGTTTTTTTGTAAATAAATAATCACAACTGTTATTGTACATATGTAGACTTAATCAAGATAAATGTTTTTTTTTTAAATAAATATGTATTGGGACACATGATATATATATATAAGCATCTATTATTTTATATTTTTAATAGAGGGGTACAGTGAGATCTTTGTCATCTAATTCTCTCTTTTATGTTTATTAAATCTAATTGCATATTAACTAAATAATAACTCTTCTTGATTCCATCAAAGTTATAAATATTTACATTTGTTGACTGCATTCCTCATACTGTGTTACTTAATGAGCATATAGCATCTCTACATTCATATATTGTTTGTTCTCTTGAATTATTTTATCCAGCCAGCTCAGGAATATTAAATACCAGTTGCCTGGAATAGTGAATCCTGTTAAAGGAGCAGTGAGGAGAAATGGATATTAAGCTATCATAAATCACTTCTTTCCTGAACTTGGGTCACACTTAGGCAAATGGATTCCTTTTTCTAATAATCAATTAGAAGCAAAGTAGCTATCCACTGATCAAATTGGCAGCACGATGAAGATTTTACTATATGTTAGAGCTATGCATTCAAATATACATAATCATTGAGTACACACTGAATCTTCCCATTTGTTTTACAACTATGCCTAATATATGAACTGTGCATTGCTATACAAATCTACTGTTAAGAATTCGTTGGATATATATACAATTTTTAGTAATAAATGAGGCTATGCTCAATTCATTCTCCAGTTTGTTTAGCTAATTTAAACATGTTAACTTTACCACGTTCTCACACCATAGATCAATTTCACACTTCCTTTCTGCCTCATCCAAGTTATCCTTTTGTCTAATAATGGAAACATTTTATTTCCAAATCTAAGTACAATTGAATCTTATATATATTGTAACGTTTTTCGTATTACTAGGCCCTTATACGCCTCAAATTTATATTTGAGCGTGAGTTGATCAAGCTGTATCAAAAGAAAAAAGAAAGTTGTATTTCAATTCTCAACACAGCTATTTTTCCTGATCAACTTCGGCCTAGAATTATTACCGAGTACAATCGTAAGCAGAACCAGTTTTTAATTTCTACTTGAGGGCGCCAGAGTCGTTAGACCCACTGAGACTGCGTCAAATATTGTAGCCCGTAAGGTAATAATTATACGATCTAAGTTAAATAACTAAAGGTAAAACTTAAATAGAATAGCATTAATTTTATACACGTACAATGAAAGTGAAGTTAATAATAAAGATTTATTCTAACTCGTCAAGCATTCAATATTTATGATTAAGACAAAATTACAACGTTGGAAAAGATTGTGCATATGAATTCAATAATTTGATTCAAATATTGGAGTATTAATTATTTAGTCTGATTTTCCATAGTAACAGTTTGGTTCATTTCTCAGTTCACAAATCTTCTGATCCAAGAAAAATTTATGGGATAACATTTCCATTCAATTCACTATTCATAAAGCTTTATGTAAAAAAAATTTATGTACATTTACTTACCGGTAAGTTAACATTAAGTAGGTCATCGATCTTCCCGACGTACAATTCAGTTAGTGAGTAGTCCACAGTAGTTGTTTTTCTTTTAGTTTTATTTCCGAATCTCCGATCTAATTTAGGTAGCCAGATGACGATCTAGGTGACTTTTTCCGAGAGAAAGTGTCGGCAAACGATATCGTTCTACTCACTCATGGCGAGCGATTTCAGTTTGTATCTAAGTGAACACATTTTATTAAAAGAATATGAAGCACTTCCAATTGCTCAGCACTATTGGAACAATAAGATAAAAAAGACCCCTTTTCAAATCTGTCGGCTCCTTTTATACTCCTAGATTCTTTTTAGAAGCTCTGCGCACGTTCTTTTTTTTTCTTTGTTCTACTTTATAAACTTCTACATTCTTCTCCTTTTCTTATTACAAAGTCTGTTTTTCCGCTAAGAATTTCTGCCATTTTTAATTACTATCAGAAAGTTGTTTCTGATAGCAATCTTTCGCCTTTTGAAATTTCCTTTCACTATTTGAATCAATGATTCAATATGCACTTTTCCAACATGGAATTTATTTTAGTTAACTTATTTCTAAAAAAAAAGAAAAATTAAACTTTCACTGTACGTTTTTTTTTTCTTTAAAACATTATGCTACAAAAAAAATAAAGATCGTGTTCGCTTTCTTTTTTTTTTTTATAATACCTAATATCAAAAAGTAATTTGTACTTTATATATAAATAAATGGTACAATACCACCGGGGCAGGGGAATGAGAATAAAATATGGGCTTGAACTAATTTTATTCTTAATAAGTCTTTATGGAGTACTTCTAACCCACGTCCTAGTCTTATATGGTTTCAGTGACCTATCATTATAGGTACCCATTTCTCCTTCACCATTATTTAAAGTGAAAGCATTTGGACCATCCTGTCGGCTGATTTGGTAAGGTCCCTCATACAAATTTTGGAACTTCTTAAAAATATGCTTCCCAGTTTGACTCACAGGGTTCGTTTTTACCCATACTGTATCCCCTGTTTTAAACTTATCAGTCAGGCCTCCTTTCCGCTGGGTTCGGAGCTTGGCACAGTGTTCCAATTTTTTTCTTGCTTCTTCATGATCTCTCCCTTTATCAATGTTTTCTGGACCAGCGGGTAACTTGGATTGGTACAACCTAGGTATTGCTTGTCCGAAGTGAAGTCTTACAGGTGCAAATCCGGTAGATTCATTATGAGACCAATTTATGAAATTTAACACCCTTGGGAGTTGTTTCACCCATCCTCTATGGTTGGATGCAGTATATACCCTGAAGAGGCGTCCTAACTCTCTCATCACCCGCTCACAAGGGTTTGATTGTGGATTTCGTATGGATGACAATATGTGTTTTACCTCCATCCTCTCTATCCACTGTTGCCAATCATAAGATGTGAACGGCGTACTGTGGTCCGACAAAATAGCTTTTGGTTTGCCTACCCTTTTAAAATATCGTACCTCAAGGGCTCGTATGGCATTCTTGGTATTGGCTTGGGTCACCGGATATGCTGACACCCATTTTGAAAAAAAATCATATACTACTACTAGTAGATATTTCATTTTCCCAAAAGCTGGCAATGGTCCATAGAAATCAATAGCCACCAGGTCATTGGGTTCTTTAGGGATGATAGAATTCAATGGACCTTGATACGACTTGTTTGCTGGTTTTGTCTTCTGACACATTTCACATGAGCTTACTATCCTGGTGACCGGTGCTCTCATATTCGGCCAGTGGAACCATGTCCTCAATAAGGCTTCCACTTTATTTACACCATAGTGCCCATACAAATGATGTGTGTAGTCAATAAGTCCTTCCTGTAAACTTTCTGGTATGATCATTTTCCATTGATCCTTTTGAGGATCGGTGATATACCATAGGATCCCTTCTTTCAGGCGGTATCTCTCATCAGTGTTAGCATCTGCTGTCTCTCTCGCTTCATCTTTGTCTTCTAGTTGATCAATAATTTTCTTGTAGGTCGGGCTTTGCCGTTGTACCTTTCCTAAGTGTCTCAATCCTCTTCTACTACAGCGTCTGTTTCTACTTCTACACTTGCCAAACAGATATCTTCCATCTGCAAATGGTCCTGGGTATCAGGAACAATATTCCGGCTCAATGTGTCGGCTACCACATTTTCAGTGCCCTTACAATACTGGATGGAATAATTGAACTCCTGGAGAAAAAGGCTCCATCGGATTAGCCTACTATTTGTTAAATAACTGTGATTTAAGAACTCTAGGCTCTTATGATCTGTCCTAACAATTGTTTCCGATCCTATCAAGAATTGGCGGAACTTCTGAAATGCCCTCACCACAGCCAAGGCCTCTTTCTCTGTTACACAGTAATTAATCTCTGCACCTCTCAGTGGTCTGCTGACAAAATAAATTACACCCCAGGTACCATCCTCTTGAGCTTGCATAAGAGCAGCACCTAACCCATACCCACTACTATCTACCTGAACAATAAACGGTTTCCTTAAGTCAGGGTAAACCAGCATCACTTGAATAAGGAATTTCTCTTTAATAACCCTAAAATTGGTCTCATGCTCTTCCGTCCATTTCCATGACGTTCCCTTACTGTACCGGTCGAAAACCACCACCCCCAATGTCAAATCGGATTCAAACTCAGCTTAACCAAAACCGAATTCAAACCCAACTCAACAGCTCAGATAGCAGAAATCTACGGCACAGTGCTATGCGCCAAGAACTAGCTCCACGGGTGGTGAGGACTAGAGACCCTTGCACTGACACGAATATCTAATAATTAACTACTTTGAATACTTTTTAAATCAAATCATATGTATGTTCGGGTTGCCAACACAGATAGCGGGTATGAACATTTAAATAATTATAAAAGGAATGATGAACTAAGAAACCAAGTATGTTAGAAATATTTAATAAGAATAGTAATTTGTTTTGTTCAATAAAATATAGATTGCATTAGTTACCTCTAGTCTTTAAATAATTTATAAATATAATAAGAGTGGCGGTCCTTATCATATGCCAACAAGAATTACACAACATGGGATTCTATGTCTATGCCCCCAACGAGAAATATAAAGGTATTCATTAAGAACGGAAATGATTGTTCTAATTTTATTACGGTGGAATGTGAGATTTATTTTCACATTCGGAAATCTATTCATGAAGAGCAAAACGTATTTTAAGGCATAACTTTAATCTTGATTTGAAAACTGATTTAAACTAAATATATTTGAAAATTGGTTCGACTTTAATTTAAATCACTTCATCACGAATTACGAGCACGGAGCAAGTTTTACCGGAACAAGATGCAATGGTACTGACGAATTACAAGGCAGAGAGTAAAATTGAAAGATGATCGCTAGTCGATGATCGAAGTCCTATGGCGGCTTGCATTTGGCAAGTCTTACGCCCTTTGACTAATGAATCGGAAAGGAAGTACTTTCTTCCTCGAGAAATTTAAATCAGAGAATATGATCACCGACCAGCCTAACGGAGCGGAAGATGGCCCTACGTCAGCAACATTTGATGATGATGACTTGATAGTCATCGTTGAAAAATAAAACCCATGTAGAATGCTCTACGTGATGACTTGACCAATTAATTAAAGTCAAACGAGCTTTTATCGAACTATTTTAAAACATTTATAAACTATATTAATTATGCCCTAATATCGTGCCCTTCCTGAATATTAATATAAAATAACAAAAGTGGAATTAAAATACATTTAACCCTTTATCGACCCTTTTTGCAATAAAAACATTTAAGGTTATATTCGAATAAATATATATTAGTAGAACAAGAAATCAATATTTTAACATTTTGTGAGTATATAAACACTTGTAACTTAGGAGCTGGGGACATAGGTGAAAATGGAGCTAATAGTTTATTATTAGCCAATTATAAAAATAATAAACATGGAATATTTTCTTTCGACTCGATGATTAATAGAACTTGCAAATTTAGTTCTAATGGGCGAGAATTACTATTTGAAATTAATATTATAATATTTGCATGAGGCAAATAGAACAGAGGAGCTCATCGAGTTGAAAGATTATTGGCATATAATTTTTAAATAGCATTAATAAATCACACGATAAATACACATATATAATATGTTAAACGAACCGCCAGGTAAGAAAAGAAAAAGTTTAAAGACTAGAGATTGAAAGAATTACAATATAAATTTATAGTAGCATTTTATAAAGATTTTTACATTAAATAATAAAGAGCTCTTAAATAGGAGGAGTGTAAAATAAAGTTCGAACTGGCCAGAAAGTTTAACGTTCATTATAGAAATATATTACCCATTCCGCTGGTCCTTAAGTTACACCTCCAAGTTGTTGAAAACGTAGGCATTATTAGTTGACTACTGGAACAGTATTTTAGTAGCTTTCATTATTTTAGCAGAATGATCGATCCGGAAAACGGTTCAGCAGCTCCAGTGAAGATTCCTCAGGACTTTAGGAACCGTAGCCAGATCCCTGATGTTCTAGCCCTCTATCATGATGAAATACAATTTTTATACACACAGAGTTCACTGAACTACTCTACAACAAAAACTAGTCTTTTTCTTTACTTTTCAGGGCTATATATCTACTGTTCACTGATGCCTCCGGCTAGCGCTCATTTTCTTATCAATCTGGTTTTTTTTTTATAATTAGTTGTTTTCAGAAACATTCCTTCGATAAGGCTTTCAAACTAATTTTTGAATTCCTTTCCTAATTAGAAAATGAATTCTTAAAGTCTGAAATGATTTTAATTAAAAATTGAATTCTTATCTTTTTTTTTATTAATAAAACTTTACTGTTGTTTTTGAGAATTTGAAAGCCTTTGGAAGGAACGTAGCTTTTAATCGCAAAACTTTACAAATTATTTAAAAGTAAAAAAAAACAAGTATTCCCGACGCAATGAAACTTTCGAACAATTATATATATTTAATATTTACAAACATATATACGCACAATCCAGGCAATTTAATATATGTAAATTCATGAACATTTTATCATGAATTTATTTAGAGAATTGATCCAATTTAAACTAAACTAATTAATTTTACTACGTATTTGAAACAAGTTATTCATTATGGAAATTAGCGTGGATTGAACGTATAAAGCCCCATTGCATCGGAAATTTAAGGTTAGTATTAGGGTAAATAACATGAAGCTAGGATCGAACTCAGATCCGACTGCTTCATTTCTTTTCACTTCAAAAAAAAACAATGAAAAAAAAATGACTTTACTTACACAGGATATAGTTGCATAAGTGTATAGACTCTGGGAGAACAGCATGAGTGTGAATAATATAACCTGCCCAAGCTACAAATTATACATGTCTCACTGCGATCCATTTTTTGAATATTCAACTTATAAATGGGTTTATAATAAATCGGTCCGATAATCAAGTCTCATTTCCCTATGGTTGTGTCAGTCGGTCCTCTGTATATATATCTGTCATTTAATGGATGTCCTATTGTTTCCCTGGATCAGGTGGCACATATGGTTTTAACTGTCTGGCATTGTAAAGGTCATAGTCCCGGTCTTCCCTGGTTGTCGTCAAGTTCCCATAGTCTATTGCTGTCATTAATTCTATGGCCTTTTCTGCGACCGAATGCACAAACAACAATTCTTTAATATTATCTCAATGAGCGATGGGGTTCTCTCCTGGGTCATCTTTGAAAATTTGAATCTGTATCAAGGATCCAGGCATTGGCATCTGTAACTTCTTCATACTAAGTTGAGGACTCATCATCTGTCCCATTTCCACTTTTAGTTTCATTGGACTAGTGGTCTGAACATCTTTTTCTGTATCTATATCCGCCTCTTCCACTGCTTCATAACTGGACTCATCCTCACCACTGTTGTTTTCCTTGCTGTCCACAACTTCTTTTGGTGTGGCCTGATCATCTTCATTTTCTATTTTTGGGTCTTCAGAGGGATTTATTTCTTGCTGAAGCTTTACATTTTCTAGATTTGAGTTGGCTTGGATGCCATGTGCTTCCTCGATCCTTACCAGCCTTTCCATCATCATCATCAGTACCTTTCGATCTTCTCTCATTTCTCTGAGGATCGTTTGTAAAGTGTCTTTTCCCATTTTTGAAAATACGAAAATAATGTAATAAACAATCAATATAATGAACACTGCAGATCAACTTATAGTACTCTCTGTATGCTTAAAAATATTTTTTTTCTTCAGTAATTTTAACTAGGTCTCTGACTACAGGTCCATTGTCCTAATCTTCACTAGCTGCTTCATATTATTTCCCCAATCTATGTAATCTGCCTTTTTTTTAGTTTACCTACGTTTTCTTGGTTAGCTCTTTATTTTAACTGTTTGAGTGAGACATGTATTCAAAAATATATAAAAAAACATTATTCACTTTCCCTTTGTTCAACTGTTCTGTTCTCCCATGTCTGAAAAAAAAAACTATACAGTGATATACAAATATTATGTATTAGCAGATACAACAAATCATTCTGTATTGAACACACTTGGTTTTTTATTATGGCGATTGACCCACTACTGTGCTGACAATCAAATTTGCTGACAAATTTATTTATATGGGCGCCAGTGAGCAAAATGAGATCAATAGGGCATGTGATATAACCCATTGACCCCCAAACCACATATGATAGACTTAACCTTTGAATTGATGATGAGTAATATTATTCAATAACAGCTAACGCGTTCATGACCTGAGTTTAAATATAGGAGTTCACTACCTCATTTTTACTAAGCATGAGGCTTTAACACCAAAAAAAAATGTCAAAATTAATATTACAAGAACTTTTATTGGAGATATTATTCTAAATCTTGCTAGCATGAAAGCGTGCAAACCATTTAAGCATTTTGCCAACTGCATCTGGCTGCTTGGTGTACACAAAGGGTCTTCACCTGCTTTGAGGTTACTCTAGAAATTATTGTCATTAAAGCGTAATGTCACACTACATCGGACCGCTTGACAGATAATTCCCAGTTTGAAGGTCTTCGCCTACTTTGAGACTACTAAAAATACGGAGCGAACATTTAATATATATGCTAGCAAGCAATACTTTGAAATTTAAAACTTTTAACATGATATCGATATTAGATATTTTTATTTATAACGACTGAGATAAACTAATTAATTTTGACACAGAAAAACATTTCATTTATGGCAAAGACAAAATATTTCATTTATTTTACCCCAATGCTTTGATCTATGGACTCTTACTACTTTGCTAACGATAATTTTCTTACTGTCACGAACGCGTATAAACAAACGTATAATATATAAATGGATATAATACACGTATAATTAATTACACTTATATTTAACTACGAATCTTTTGCTGAAGAACATTAAAAAAAAATCTTGAAAACATTTTTTTATAAGAAAGAATTAGAAAATGATATTTTAATTTATTAAATCATTTCAGTTATGCATTATAAATCGCATAACTTTTTCAAATGTATAAAACATTCTACAAACATATCACTTTAAACATTTAATTTATTGAGATCTGAGTAACTAAAACAAAATTACTATCTCCAGGGCATGTGTGGGGTTTATTAAGTCGAGCCACAACGATTGGGCAGCCAAAAACATAACCATGTACCGGTCGAAAACCACCACCCCCAATGTCAAATCGGATTCAAACTCAGCTTAACCAAAACCGAATTCAAACCCAACTCAACAGCTCAGATAGCAGAAATCGACGGCACAGTGCTATGCGCCAAGAACTAGCTCCATGGGTGGTGAGGACTAGAGACCCTTGCACTGACACGAATATCTAATAATTAACTACTTTGAATACTTTTTAAATCAAATCATATGTATGTTCGGGTTGCCAACACAGATAGCGGGTATGAACATTTAAATAATTATAAAAGGAATGATGAACTAAGAAACCAAGTATGTTAGAAATATTTAATAAGAATAATAATTTGTTTTGTTCAATAAAATATAGATTGCATTAGTTACCTCTAGTCTTTAAATAATTTATAAATATAATAAGAGTGGCGGTCCTTATCATATGCCAACAAGAATTACACAACATGGGATTCTATGTCTATGCCCCCAACGAGAAATATAAAGGCAGATAAAGGTATTCATTAAGAACGGAAATGATTGTTCTAATTTTATTACGGTGGAATGTGAGATTTATTTTCACATTCGGAAATCTATTCATGAAGAGCAAAACGTATTTTAAGGCATAACTTTAATCTTGATTTGAAAACTGATTTAAACTAAATATATTTGAGAATTGGTTCGACTTTAATTTAAATCACTTCATCACGAATTACGAGCACGGAGCAAGTTTTACCGGAACAAAGATGCAATGGTACTGACGAATTACAAGGCAGAGAGTAAAATTGAAAGATGATCGCTAGTCGATGATCGAAGTCCTATGGCGGCTTGCATTTGGCAAGTCTTACGCCCTTTGACTAATGAATCGGAAAGGAAGTACTTTCTTCCTCGAGAAATTTAAATCAGAGAATATGATCACCGACCAGCCTAACGGAACGGAAGATGGCCCTATGTCAGCAACATTTGATGATGATGACTTGATAGTCATCGTTGAAAAATAAAACCCATGTAGAATGCTCTACGTGATGACTTGACCAATTAATTAAAGTCAAACGAGCTTTTATCGAACTATTTTAAAACATTTATAAACTATATTAATTATGCCCTAATATCGTGCCCTTCCTGAATATTAATATAAAATAACAAAAGTGGAATTAAAATACATTTAACCCTTTATCGACCCTTTTTGCAATAAAAACATTTAAGGTTATATTCGAATAAATATATATTAGTAGAACAAGAAATCAATATTTTAACATTTTGTGAGTATATAAACACTTGTAACTTAGGAGCTGGGGACATAGGTGAAAATGGAGCTAATAGTTTATTATTAGCCAATTATAAAAATAATAAACATGGAATATTTTCTTTCGACTCGATGATTAATAGAACTTGCAAATTTAGTTCTAATGGGCGAGAATTACTATTTGAAATTAATATTATAATATTTGCATGAGGCAAATAGAACAGAGGAGCTCATCGAGTTGAAAGATTATTGGCATATAATTTTTAAATAGCATTAATAAATCACACGATAAATACACATATATAATATGTTAAACGAACCGCCAGGTAAGAAAAGAAAAAGTTTAAAGACTAGAGATTGAAAGAATTACAATATAAATTTATAGTAGCATTTTATAAAGATTTTTACATTAAATAATAAAGAGCTCTTAAATAGGAGGAGTGTAAAATAAAGTTCGAACTGGCCAGAAAGTTTAACGTTCATTATAGAAATATATTACCCATTCCGCTGGTCCTTAAGTTACACCTCCAAGTTGTTGAAAACGTAGGCATTATTAGTTGACTACTGGAACAGTATTTTAGTAGCTTTCATTATTTTAGCAGAATGATCGATCCGGAAAACGGTTCAGCAGCTCCAGTGAAGATTCCTCAGGACTTTAGGAACCGTAGCCAGATCCCTGATGTTCTAGCCCTCTATCATGATGAAATACAATTTTTATACACAGAGTTCACTGAACTACTCTACAACAAAAACTAGTCTTTTTCTTTACTTTTCAGGGCTATATATCTACTGTTCACTGATGCCTCCGGCTAGCGCTCATTTTCTTATCAATCTGGTTTTTTTTTTTATAATTAGTTGTTTTCAGAAACATTCCTTCGATAAGGCTTTCAAACTAATTTTTGAATTCCTTTCCTAATTAGAAAATGAATTCTTAAAGTCTGAAATGATTTTAATTAAAAATTGAATTCTTATCTTTTTTTTTATTAATAAAACTTTACTGTTGTTTTTGAGAATTTGAAAGCCTTTGGAAGGAACGTAGCTTTTAATCGCAAAACTTTACAAATTATTTAAAAGTAAAAAAAAACAAGTATTCCCGACGCAATGAAACTTTCGAACAATTATATATATTTAATATTTACAAACATATATACGCACAATCCAGGCAATTTAATATATGTAAATTCATGAACATTTTATCATGAATTTATTTAGAGAATTGATCCAATTTAAACTAAACTAATTAATTTTACTACGTATTTGAAACAAGTTATTCATTATGGAAATTAGCGTGGATTGAACGTATAAAGCCCCATTGCATCGGAAATTTAAGGTTAGTATTAGGGTAAATAACATGAAGCTAGGATCGAACTCAGATCCGACTGCTTCATTATGTAATAATTGCAGCAGAGGCTCCATGTCTGAAGCAAAGTTTTTGTAAAATTTATTGTAGAAATTACACATCCCCAAAAACGATCTCACCTGTTTTGGTGTTCGAGGGGCTGGGAAATCTTGTATTGCCTGGATTTTGTCCGGGTGGGGTTTAATCCCATTGGCATTAATTAAGTGCCCTAAGAAATTCACTTCTTCCACTGCTAAACAGCTTTTTTGCAGATTAATGCGAATATCCTTCATATTGCACTCTTGTAGAAACAACTTGAGGTGTTGTAAGTGTTCCTGGGCGTTATTGGATGCAATAATCACATCATCCATGTAAACAGTGATTAACTTTTTTATTTCTGGGCACAGCACACGATCGAGACATTTTAGCAGGCCTGCTCCACAATTCTTGAGACCAAAAGGCATTCTGTTAAATTGGTATGATATACCATTATATCGAAATGCTGTGTACTTCCGGTCAGCAGGGTGTAACCTGATCTGCCAATAGCTGGCAGTCAGATCTAACGTGGAAAATATCTTTTTCCCCCGGAATTTATTTACCAACTCATTTATTGGAGGTGGAACATTTTGATCTAGCCATGTAATCTTGTTCAATTGCCTGGCATCCAAACACAGTCATATGGTTCCATCTTTTTTTTGTACAACCACCAATGGGTTATTATATGCTGACGAACCCTTAGTGATAATATCCCACTCCTCCATTTTAGCTAATTCTCTCTCTACCTCAGCTCTATAGTGGTGTGGCACTGGGTATGATCTTGCCTGGTATGGTGTACTGTCAGCGATCTTGATCCTGTGCTCATACCCTTTAATAACCCCGGGTTTATCTGAAAAATTCGATTTATATTCATTTAAGACTTCTTTTAGGTCCTCTTTCCATCCTTCCTTCACTCCCTTTATTACTTCATCAATCCGTGCCTCTATTGAAGGCTGTTCTGTCTCAACCTCCATATTACATACGTTTTGATGGTTCATTCTCATCCGCGACCCAAACTCCACTTCTTCCCCATCACAGATAATCTTTTCATCTTTATAATTGATCACACACCCAGTTTTGTGCATAAAATCTGACCCCAATATGGCTTCATGTACCAACCCTTTTAGAATTAATAGCGTGTGGGGCATAATTTTATTCCCTATCTTAATTTGCACCCAAACCTGTTTTGATCCCAATTGTGCCTTTTTGTTATTTGCTAATGTTATTAGCATGCTTTTCACTGGTAGAGTTGGTATCTCTATGGGTTGGCTCTGCATGCGCTCATACGTTGTTTCTGACATTACCGATATCTGGCTGCCAGAATCCCACAATGTCTCTACTTTGACATCGTTTATTTGCAAAACAACCTTTGGGCATTCTTGAGATGTGTACTTAATCGATTCGCCATCCCATTCACAAATAAGATTATCTATCCTCTTTTCTTCTGTTGTTCTACTGATCACTTTATTTCTTTTCCTTTTTTTTTTACTGGTTCTTTTATTTCTTCTTTTAATCCTCTGACCATCTCTGTCATTTCTTTTTTTATTTCTTCTTTGAATTCTGTCATGCATTCGTATAATAGTTTTTTTATTAAGGGTTCCGAGCCCTCTTTTAATTCTTCCGCGCCTTCTGCCATATTTTGTGTATTTTTATTACTTCTCAATTTCATATATGGCCGTGTTGCTTATTTTTGATACAGTAAACAAAATCTTAACGCTATCAATTTTTACGATATAAATATAATATTTTATTTTGCTTTGCTAATAAATTCGTTCACCGACACCCCTCTCTTTTATCACCCTATAATCTCCCATCCTCTACCTTTACCGTCATTTCTTACCTTTGATCGGTTTTATTTGTTATTTAATAATTTATAAGCTATTATTTTCTTTCAATATAGTCCTTATTTAAAATCCTACTCTAAAAAAAACTTTTGTAATCATACGCAATAACTTTTTAGACTTGCGCACTATTTGTGGTCATATTTATTTTCCGGCTACGGACATTAAATTCTCAATTTTATGCCGTTTTTAAATTTTCTCAGGTCGTGGTTTTTTTTTTCTTTTCGTAAGCCTCGAGTTGGGTCGCCATTGTAACGTTTTTCGTATTACTAGGCCCTTATACGCCTCAAATTTATATTTGAGCGTGAGTTGATCAAGCTGTATCAAAAAAAAAAAGAAAGTTGTATTTCAATTCTCAACACAGCTATTTTTCCTGATCAACTTCGGCCTAGAATTATTACCGAGTACAATCGTAAGCAGAACCAGTTTTTAATTTCTACTTGAGGGCGCCAGAGTCGTTAGACCCACTGAGACTGCATCAAATATTGTAGCCCGTAAGGTAATAATTATACGATCTAAGTTAAATAACTAAAGGTAAAACTTAAATAGAATAGCATTAATTTTATACACATACAATGAAAGTGAAGTTAATAATAAAGATTTATTCTAACTCGTCAAGCATTCAATATTTATGATTAAGACAAAATTACAACGTTGGAAAAGATTGTGCATATGAATTCAATAATTTGATTCAAATATTGGAGTATTAATTATTTAGTCTGATTTTCCGTAGTAACAGTTTGGTTCATTTCTCAGTTCGCAAATCTTCTGATCCAAGAAAAATTTATGGGATAACATTTCCATTCAATTCACTATTCATAAAGCTTTATGTAAAAAAAATTTATGTACATTTACTTACCGGTAAGTTAACATTAAGTAGGTCATCGATCTTACCGACGTACAATTCAGTTAGTGAGTAGTCCACAGTAGTTGTTTTTCTTTTAGTTTTATTTCCGAATCTCCGATCTAATTTAGGTAGCCAGATGACGATCTAGGTGACTTTTTCCGAGAGAAAGTGTCGGCAAACGATATCGTTCTACTCACTCATGGCGAGCGATTTCAGTTTGTATCTAAGTGAACACATTTTATTAAAAGAATATGAAGCACTTCCAATTGCTCAGCACTATTGGAACAATAAGATAAAAAAGACCCCTTTTCAAATCTGTCGGCTCCTTTTATACTCCTAGATTATTTTTAGAAGCTCTGCGCACGTTCTTTTTTTTTTCTTTGTTCTACTTTATAAACTTCTACATTCTTCTCCTTTTCTTATTACAAAGTCTGTTTTTCCGCTAAGAATTTCTGCCATTTTTAATTACTATCAGAAAGTTGTTTCTGATAGCAATCTTTCGCCTTTTGAAATTTCCTTTCACTATTTGAATCAATGATTCAATATGCACTTTTCCAACATGGAATTTATTTTAGTTAACTTATTTCTAAAAAAAAAGAAAAATTAAACTTTCACTGTACATTTTTTTTTTCTTTAAAACATTATGCTACAAAAAAAATAAAGATCGTGTTCGCTTTCTTTTTTTTTTTTATAATACCTAATATCAAAAAGTAATTTGTACTTTATATATAAATAAACTAAAATATTTATAAGTTAAATTACGAATTAACTAAACTGGAAAGTACACACATGCTAATCCAGATAATGAATCGATTAACAAAAACAGTTAGATTAAATAATGAACGCAATTTAATAATGTTCCAAGATCTTGTATAAAATTATTTATAAGAAAGTCCCTTGAATACGAAAAGTCTATATCAGGATGGTAGTCTAAGCCTAGATAAATAATTGTTTGCAAACTTTTAAGTCACTATCAGGAAAATTTATTCTTAACTTACCGGTAAGTTCATGTAGGTTTATGGGATCCCAGATCATGAGAATTTCCATTGGTCTCTCCTGCCGGCGTCTTCCATTATTGTTCCGTTCTATAGCTGGAGAAAAGGCACGGTTGTAGTGACCCTTTTATTGCAAAAAGCGGTCTTCACAAGTCCCGTTTCCATGCTTGCGTGACAGCTTGGTACAGCAAGGGGCATACCTGTGTAGAAGTATATTTCTTGCCACAGGTTATGCTCGTGGAAACCTCCAACTTTCAGAGACATAACTAGAAGTAAAAGAGAAGACCCAGATTGAAATTGTCATCTCCTTTTTATATCGCGCTCCATTTTTGGAACTTCTGCGCACTCTTTTTATCAGCATATAAGATAATAATCTTATACATTCTCTCTTAAATTTAAGTTACAAAGCTCTCTTTTTTTTTTTAGCATTATTCTTCCATCTTTAATTAGCTAAAATATTTTTCTTTTAGCTTATACTTTTGGAATTTTTTTAATTTATCTGGATTAGTAATCTGTATGTCATTTATTCTTTCCAATTAGATAAAAAAAAATAAGAATGACAATTTTAACCTTCATTGCACGTTTTAACAAAAATTATACTAATCAAAAAAAAATCTAAATTTACTTTTTTGGCTTTTACCAAATGCCAATATATTTGTAACGTATATAAATAAACGTTACAATACCACCAGTGCCAGGAGATGAGAATAAAATAGGGGTTTACACTAATTTTATTCTTAAGTTTTTTAAATTCATATTCGTATTTTTTTTTTTTTTTTTGTAGTAGCGTGCTGATATATTGTGTAGACTCATTCACAAGCGACGTTCGGCTTTAATGCCCACTTTTAGGTCTAACACGGCGGGAATGGAAAATATTTCAACATTCATCTGTGTCCTATCCACTTTAGTGTAATATTAACGATAAGAAGCCCAAGTTATAAGCACAAACGATCGTTGCTCATCGTTCTGAGTCTTACAGGCTCGTGGCAACTTGATCCGCCTTCCCCTTTATTGGGATCTCTGCTAGAAATAGTCTGACGAGCATTTAAAGATGGTCTTATGTTCATATACTGCGGATAAGGACTCGGAGCTATGTTATTCCCCTCTTCAGTAACCGCCTACCCGGTCAAATACTTGTGACTTACGTCTACATCAGCCACGATCGTGTTTTTAGATATATATAAAAAAATATACATATATATTTTTTCTTTCTGGAAGTCATATTAAAAAAATATCTTCTTTCATATTTTAATAATCAGGGTTTAATTAGTTAGTGTTTTTTTTTATAATTTTTTTCTTTTTTCAAAAAAATCATAATTTCCAAATCTAAGTACAATTGAATCTTATATATATATATATATATATATATATATATATTCTTGTTATTTGTAAATAATTTCTATTAAATGAGATATATATATATATTCTTATTATTTGTAAATAATTTCTATTAAATGAAACATAAACAATTTTATGCTAACAATAAACTATATTTTATAATATTAACCAAGTTGTAGATATTCATTATTGTATATGTATAAACCTGATCATTACATGCTAGGATTCCTAAGAGTTTTGTCTCTACCTGAGCACCAGGCCATATTAGAAAATTAACTCTTGTGAAGTTAAGGGAATAGAGGGATAGATGAGATTCAAAGTCTTTACCTATGTCTTTGGGTCTGGTAGAAGCAACTATACTATCTGACCATTACAGTTTTTATTTTTGTATAATCTGGCATTCAAAGTGTGGCATTACTGATACAGGTAGACCCTGAGATGTTTTATGTATTTAGGAATTCCTAGGATCATGAGATTTTTTTTTAAAATGGTGAAATATGAAAATATAGTTGTTTTTTTTATATTTGTTCTCTCTCTTGATTTTAGTTGTAAATATATTCCACATAAGAAATCAGTTGAAACTGATTGGTTGAAAATGAAATAAGATTGTATACTAATTTTTTTTCTCTTTCTTTGCAGGGTAACAGAGTGATTAAACAAGGAACAAAGTGGGAAAAGGGAGCTATATGGGATTTTTTTTTAATTATGGTTTTATTATACAGTTTTAGTACATAGTTTTATTATGGGAGGAACATATATAAAGAAAATGATAGGTATTGTTAAATCCTGCAGGCAGCAATTAGGGAGATAGGTTCAAATTCAGGCATAAAGAAAAATATTATTCAACAGTAGCTGGAGTTCAAGAAAGGGCAACTATTCAAGAGGATGATATGGGAGAGGGGAATAATTAATGAGATATAAAAACAAGAAAAGATTGAATTATTTTTCATCACTGAAGAAAACTTATTGATATATATTAAAGAAACAAAACCAACCATAGAGGGCATTGATGATGAGACAAGTAATGGGATAAAGGCTGATACCCAGAGCTCACACCAATCAGAGATGAATTGTGGAATACCTTTAAGGCATATATGTTAAAAAAGCAGATGAGAAGGAAAAAAGAAAATGGGCAGAAATAGAAGAAAGCAGAAAAAGAGAATGGCAGAAATGATGGGGGCAGTAAATACAGCCAAGAAAGATTTACAATGGAGAAAACAGAAGTCTAAGAATTAAAGAAAAAACCAATCAAACATTAAAAAAAGAAGATAAGCTACAATAATTCATAGAAAGTAATATTGAACAGGAACCAAAAGAACAGAATGAACTACTGGTGGAAGATCATTATGGATCTTGCCCTATTTTAAAGTAATTTAGATGCTCATTTCTCACTTATGACATATTTACAAAATGCAACACAGCATGTCATATACAACAAACAGATCTGTGGAGTGACATCAGAGCTCTTTGGTGGAAATCATATGTCACCATAAAAAAATCACAAACCATTTTGTCAGATCGTGATTCAGTTCTCTCATTAAAAGAATGGAAAGAAGGAAAATAATCATACTGCATAAAACATGTGATAACAGTAGTATGAAATTTTAGGATCAAAAGGAAGATAAATCATTTAATTAGGATAGATCAAATGGTTAATGATCAACTTCAGAGAGGAAGATCTACCTGAAAAAGAATCATATAAGAAAAGAGATGGGTTAATAGAACAGCCTAATTTAGGACAATAGACTTTACCCACTAAAAAATAAAACAATCCAATTAGGATATGTATATTCTTTGTATATAGCATACTAGCTACTAATATTGAATATATATATATATATATATATATATATATATATATATATATATATATATATATATAATATATATATATATATATATATAAAAAAAATATATATATATATAAGAAACAGCACTTTGTCTATTATTCTGTTTCACCTACTATGTGCCATAGTAGTATATTTTTCCCAGTTCATATATATAAGCTTACAATAGTTTTTTAATCTGTAAGAGCATATATTTATGCATATGCACATGTAATTGTATCTGTGCACACATCTAATAGTTATGTTAATGCTTATATGAGTATAATGTATACACATTTATAATTTTATATATATTTTTTTATTTATAATTTTAAAATTAATAAAGTTAATTTTAGTTGTGAACATTGTTGTATATGTGGGAGTACACCTATATATATATGTGAAGGGAACTGTAATGTAATAGATTTAGTAAACATTACAGATTTTCTAAATTTTTTCTAAATTGTTTTTAAGTTATTTAATTTACAGAATCATTGTTGTTCGCATATAATTCTTAAATTCTAGGCGTCTGTCTTATATATATGCTAGAATGTTGACAGCTTAAATTTTTTTTAAAGAAAAAGAATCAAAAGTTACAGATTTTTCAGAATTACTTTTCATTAAATGATAATCTGAAAAATAAAATTTTAAAAATGTTTTAAAAATAATGTTAAAAATGAAGACAAAATAAATAACTTGGTCCTGCTTGCCAATAATTACAGCTGAATCTTTTGCCCTTGCTAAAATTAATGTGCATCATTAAAATTTAAGAATTGGAAACTAAGGATTGTTAGTGAGGTATCCTTTATTAATAAACACCAGGCATTGGTGGTCAGTGATTGTGATTACCTTCAACCCCAACAAGAATTGTTGGAACTTGTGGCAAACCCACACAGTCACCAGGGTCTCCTGTTCCATTACTATCTCTTTTTGGCATTCTTTAGGATCAGTCTACTGAAATAGAGTACCTTATATTCACCTTGGTTTCCCACTTGGAAACAATATAGCTCCCAATCCTTTCTTGCAGCTTTCTGTCTGAAGATAAAGGGGCTGGGTAAAATCTGGATAGTGGTGAATAATTTCTTCCAGAAAGTGTCATTTTATCTTATAGAGAACCCTTTCCTGTTCTTTTGCTCCTTGCCATTGGTTATTTTTGGGCAACAAGCTCAACATGGCTGTAAAGTCCCAGGTGAGGTTCTTGTAAAACTTGTGATAAAAATTGCATAGCCCAAGAAAGGAACACATGTTATTTTAGTTCATAGGTTGTGGAAAATTCTCTATGGCTTCTATTTTTCAGGGCATGGTCAGAGTTTCTGACTGTTGATCAGCTGTCCCAGGAAGGCAATCTGCTCCATTGCAAAGCAGTATTTTGCTAGGTTGATTGTTACCTTTTTGTCACTGCATTTTTTTAGAAACTCCCATACATGCCTGACATGTTCCTTCCTGTTTTGCAAAGTGATAACTATGTTATCCATATAATATACCAAGGTTATCCATATAATATACCAAGGATCTTTTTATTTCTTCCAATAGTACTCTGTCAAGGTATCTCAGTAATCCCACTCCAGTGAAGACTGAATGGCATCTGTCTGAAGTGGTATGTATTGAAGGCTGTACACTGGTGATATCTCAGGTCCAGTTTGATTTTCCAGTAACTTGATGTGAGGTCGATTGATGGTGATAAAAATTTAGTCAGATAGATGCATTAGTACTTCTTGTATTTGTGATGGAGCATCTCTCTCCAGTAGGATCATACTGTTCAACTTGCAATCATCTAAGCACATCCATATCTTTCCATCTTTTTCTTTACCACCATGAAAGGGCTATCATATGATGATGGTCTCTTCTCAATAACTTCTCATTTGAGCATCTTTCTCAACTGGTCCTCTATTCCTTTCTGGTATCAGAAAGGGATTGCATAGTTCTTGGTTTGAAATTGAGTTACTTCTTTAACTCAGATACAATGAATATATCCCTGGATTGTTTCAGGAGTGTTTGAAAAGACTTGGGTGTACTCAGATAATAGTTCTCACCATGCTTGCTTTTCTGGGTCACTCAATGTTGCTACCTTCTCTAATCTTTTCTCAAATTATTCTGGACATCTCATCTCACCCTACACAAGTGGCTTGTTTCAATGATCCACTGATTTCCTTTTTGAATGGAAAAAGTTATTGGTCGAGTCATACAATTCATCATCTATAATCTATCCACATGTGGTACTGGCTGAGGAAATCTGAACCTAACACAATATCCTGTACTACCATCCAATTGCCTGAGTTCAATGTCAACCAGAATTGTACCAGTTTTTGCTCTTCATCCATGTGATAAAATTACAGGCACTGAATGTGTGAGTAGGCTCTTCAACTCCCCTAGTTTCTTCAATGCCACACATTTCCATTAATACCAGTGGTGCCTGGCTTCCAGTGTCTAATAGTGCCAACATTGGTGTTTCCTTCACAGTTATCTTGATTTTTGATGGTGATCAAGTGGTCTCTGGTCTGTTGGATTTTCTCCTTCTTGGATTATCATAGAGGTGAGTATTCATTCTGGTTTGGTACTTAATCTTCTTTTCATCCACATTGAGCTAGTATCATTTGTCTCTGTTTGTCCTTCCTTCTCTGGGTATTCTTGGTTTCAGTTGTCTGCCACATCTTCATTCTGTTCATTCATACATCAATGATCTTGAGAAGTTAGTGTGTCTCTTCATGTTTAGGGTTTGGGTCTTCTCATGTTTGTTGAAGCCCTCGTGGTCACCATCCCTTGTACATATAAAGGTAAGTTGCATTTTTATGATCTGGTGGGCTGTTATTGTAAATGCTATTAACATTTTCAAGTATACCACTTGTTGCTTGAGTCTTTATTCCCTTTCCTTCCTGGTTGTATTTCTGTTGAAGGATGGTGTGCATAATGCCATCTTGTCTTTCCTGGCTCCAAAACATATTTAGCAATGCTTGTCTATAATTTGGCCACAATTGAGGTTGTTGAAACATACTTCATCACTAGTCTTTGGATGTACCTTCCACACTGTTAATCTCTACCATCACTTGCTCCTCACTGGTCAGGTTATAATATCAGAATAGCTTTTCTAAGCTTTGTAGATGTTTTGTGGGTGCCTCTCCCACATCTTGGAATGCCCTAACTTGTATCACCTTTGCCGTTGGTGACATGCTGGGTCATGCACTTATCCTGATGTATTCTTTTAGTATTGAGTCCCCTTAAGACCCTTCTCCCTCTGTATGCGGCAGTTTTTCCTGCTCTCTTTGCATTGTCTATTGATTTTATTCAGCCAAAGCCATGGTGCTATTTATATGTTCTGACCCAGTAAATGCTGCCATACATCTCATCTTCCCTTTTCATTTTCCTTTGTGTTTTCCTGGTTTTCTTTCAGTTCCATTAGTGCTTGCCATATTCTGTCCATGTGTTCCTCCAATTGGTCTACCCTCCCCTTTATGCCCTGTTCAACATTTCTGTGTCTTTAAATTCGATCTCTGAGTCTAATTCTTTCCATTTCTTCAGGATTCTGTCTGTCATTCTTTATTGACATTATATAAAAATTTTTATAAAATGGCCCACTTCTCCTGGTCATCATTGCTTCGATGTTCCATTCCATTTGGTTAGTTTATCTCTAGTAAATTCTACATTTCATATCCATCCACGTTTTATTATCTGGAAAAAAATGTCCTGTCTCTTTTATTCTTTATTATTCTACAAAAAAAAATAAGTTTTGCTATCTATCTTTTATTTCATAACACTAATAACAAAATCCCTCTCCATGTACTTCTAATATAAATCTATCCCTTTACATGTATTTTCTTCATGTGTGTTACTGGAAGGATCATTCACCTAACCTGCAAAAGAAAGCACAAGTATTATTTAATGCTTATAATATTTATATTGAATGCTGTACTCCCTACACATTAGTCTTAACCTGCTGCTCTTGAAACACTGCAAAAAAATTTTACTTTGGGAGATTGGAGAATACCTCATAGTATCAGTTATATGATGAAACAAAATGCACAAAAAATCCCTTCTCTTTCTTCCCTTTTCTCTTCCTACCCTTTTTTCATTTTTTACACATTGGTGAAGAAAAAAAATTTAAACTCTCTTTTGTATCGACACACTATACTGCCTGGTTGTGCAAAGATGGATTACAGAGCCACATGTGTCACCAGATTATACAAAAAAAAATCTTGCACAAGGAGTTTCTAAACCCTGGCTGAGGAAAAATAGATCTCAAAACCACATGTTGACAAAAAATTTGAAAAAAGTAAATTGTTGGATGTTTTAAAAGTATTTTAGATGTATATTTTCTGGTAAATCTTCTACTGTAATTATTTAAAAAGGTAAAAATGTGTAAAGATCTTGGGATAGAAAATAAAATATGATGAATAATAAATAAGTGTACAAAACAAGAAATTTAAACAACAGAAAAACAACAATCAAAGAAAATATTTATAAAAAAGTTAATATATTTTAGCCTTATTTTAAAAGTAAGGAAAAACAAATTTAATCAAATAAAATTGAAAATGAAGTTAAGGTCAACTAAGTGGAAATTAGTTGAAATAAATCAAGAATATTACAATATATTCAAATTAAAAGTATATCCTCCCATTGCTATTAAAGAATAGCTAAGCCCTTCCATGCCTTGAAAGAACAGCTATACCACAGTCATAAATGTAGATGATTGCAAAAGATTTTGGTCCAATTGTTATGCATTTTTTAAAGGATAACTATCACCATCATCATGCCTCTTCCAAGAATTAACCAATTTTTAAAGAGAGATATTTTGATGTTTTGTTAAAAATTTTTACTTATGTGGAAAATTATCAAACTCATTCCAGCACAGAACTATGGAAATAATGTAGAGAATGAATGCTCAGAAGAAAAATCTACAATATTAAATAATTTAATTATTAAAAAATGAAAATTTAATTTATTATTATTATATAATTTTAATAGTTTTTTTGTAAATGTGTATATGTCAAGTGTGCTCATGAAATTAACATGTATATGCATAAAGACTGACTTAAACATTCATTTTAAAGAAAAGTTAGTTTATTTTTATTTTTTAACTTTTACTTTATATATGCATCAATATAGACTTCCAAGAGTGTATTTTTAAAAGAATTATTTTAAGAGGTTTTAAAACAATTTGCTTTCATTCTTGAAAAAAAAATAAATAAATAAACTTTTAATTTTATATTAATCTTATTCAATTTATAAAACGAAGCTGTGAGCTGCGAATTTCAGAATTGTTTATTTAATGTGTGTTAATATATTATTATTTAAATGTATTTATTATATTTTATCAAATATTTTATTTATACCATTAGTAATGATATGTATTGTTAATTGATTTTATCTTAATAGATTTTCTGTTTTAACATTAATTTATTAAAAGTTATAATCTGTCTTAGTGTATAAAGTCTTAATGTTTTACTCAAGGCTAAATTTGGTCAGAAATGAAAGAGAATAAATCACATTAATAAAAGTCCATGGGTCAGTGTTTTTTTCACTTGATCAAGAAGTCATGGATACTATCTTACATCTCCAATTAATGTACATAGCACCTTTATAATGTTATATGACTGAAATGTCATAATATAGAGTAGAGGTATGATATCCATTATATTTTATTTCAAGCCTTTTACATACATCATACAAAAATAGCACATATTTTGTTGATAAGCTTTAATTATAATAGAATAAATATTGTTTATTGCAACTAAATGTTTTATGGAATTTACCACTATATATAACACAGATACATTTCTAAGCAAATAGTATGCATATATAAAATAAGATAATAGCATAAATAACATTTTAAAAAAGTAATAAATATAATTATTAATAATAAATTAAGAGAACATCTTGTACTGTATGTGTTTATTTCATTCACATTTATCCAAAAAATAAAAATAATAACCTACAATATTATATTTTTATTTTTTTAAAAGCAAAATGAATAACAAAATATCAGATTTTCAATACAATTAAATGTTTATGCTCTGGATGATATAATTTTTCTCTTTTATAACTATAGTCTCACTAATTGTTTTTGATATTTTTAATGTAATCCAATGAAACATTATTAATAATCATGATATATATGATATTCTGAGCTCAAAAAATGGCTACTGCATATTGTAAAATGTATTAAATTTATGAATTTTAATATTAGACCTTTTTGTTTTATTTACATTTTTTGTTTGTATGTTTATTTTTTTTTAATAGTTTATAATTGAATTAGTAATCAATCTTAAACAAAATTGATAATAAATAACTTTAAAAAAAATAAAATGTATTTAAAACATCAAAACAGGTTTCATTTCTCATAGCAGTCTTATCAAGATGTCTCCTTTTAATAATCACATGGCAGACAATTTTATAGCAACTCCCTCAGTGGGTATCATTCAAATTATAATACATTAATAACATGAAAAATATAATATTTATAGATATAAATATTAATTAATAAATACAAGTTTATTCCTATCTAATTTTTCAGTGTACAAATCAAATCTACAAAAAATATTTTAATTACGGTTTTAAGTTTCCAACCGACTAATAATGATAATTTTTCACTAATAGTTTATGTGATTATTAAAGGTAGACATCTTGATAAGATTCCTACAAGGAATAAAAACTAATTTGATATTTTAACAAATTTTATATATTTTTATGTCATTTATTATCAGTTATGTTCAAGATTGATTAATATGTTTAATTTTACATTGAAGACAATATTATGACAATTTTTAAGCTTGCAATTTGTCCATATGAAATGAAATTAAAGTAATGTATATTGATATAGAATATATTGCAGTTTATTGTGCAATGCAAAATAAGAACATATCAAATAAATATAAATATCTAACATTTAATCATGGTTATCCAATTAAAAGAATCTTGAATTCTTTCCTTATTCTTGTGATTTGTACTTTTGATATTTAAACCTTAGATAATTAACCAGGATGTCTTTTCAGTTAAATTCATCAAATATATTCTGGTATATATAAATATTACATCAACATGCAACTATTTATTATCAGATCATCATCATCACTAGATGATTTGAAAGTTTTGATTCTATTTCTTCCATAAATTTATTTCATTGCATTAGGTATATCAATGTGTGACCAGATATAAACATGGTTTTATTTCTGCTACATTTAATACCCAATATGGGGTATTAAATTTAATAAAATAGAAAACTGAACAGTAGCAGAACCACTCCAACACCTAGCATATTGATGAGCCAAATAAACTGAATAGAAAAATGAGATCATTAAATAATATTGATTATGATCACATGATAATAATTAAACACAATCAATAATTGTAGCATGATATCCACATAATATTATATGATTAAAAATATTGTAGATATAGTGTATGAATCAAACACATAACAAAAATTATATAAATATTGATAATCTAATCATAATAATCCAGCTAGACAATTAATGCATCCTCTTCTTTGCCTTTATTCTGATTACTAAAATTATTGTTGTAATTATATTTTTGTTATTTTTACTTTAAATAGTTGTCATCATCACTATTGGAATTACCACCAGATAAATATAGTTGTATATCAGTTATCTGTCCATCAAAAAATATATTCAACAAGCTCATGCTATAGCTATTGAGTTGTGTTTAATTATCATCATAATCATAGGAATCTCTCATATTTTTCTATTCAGTTATATTTAGTACATGAATGTGTAATCCAAGTACAAAAGTCGTTTTGCTATTCTCTAAATTATTATACTACTACAATTTATATATATATATTGTCATTTCTTCACTTCTTTTGATCACTGAGGGTACCACTAGGTCACTAACTACCTAGAAAATTTAGTTTACGATAATCAGAATTGCTGATGATAAATGCTACCAGCTAGATCCAGAGAAAGCAAGAGATCTTTAACATTGTTCAGACAATTGAGGAACAGGATACAGACACAAACATCAGCTAAAAATAAATGATAAATAATTTTAAAGTTTATTAAATCTAAAATATTTGTCAAACAAAATATGAAAGTTTGAGCTAATTTCTCCACCTGGTTTATCAGTGAGTGTAAGAGAATATTGTAACATTAAACACCCTGGAAGATAAGTTTGTTTTTTTACCTAAGAATTAAAAGGGATCTATAATGTCTTCCTGAAATTCCAGTTTCATTTGTTTAAAGATTTCAAAAAACATGATCTTGCATTGAAACCAACAAACAGTGCAGGCAAGCTTTCCTTAGCCCTGAAAAGAAACACCGGAACATAAGAATGTCAAATGCCTGCAAACACCCAAGAAAAGGCCACATTTAAGACCCCCAAGGTAGGAAAACCAAAATCTCTATTATTAAAAAAAAAAAAAACAGAACAATCAATTCAATAAATCGCTAACCAAAAGATTTATGGTCTGCAGGAAATGCAAACCAAGATTGTTTAAATTAATTATAACAAAAAAAAAATAAATGACAGGTGAATTAAAAAGAAAGTGACTAATATCTGCCCAAAGCATTTATCAAGGGTTAGTAATATAAAAAGAGAAAACATTAAGAATATAAAATATAAACTTGCAATATCCTCTCAGATAAATAAATTTAAAATATGAAACCTTAAAAGTAAGACTTCAATACATGTAATAATAAGAAAAATACATAATAAAGTAATTAATGATATTTAAATGATTATACATAACTTATTATAAAGACAGGTTCCTTTTTAGATTAAGCTGAGACTTTAACATTGAGATTTAAGCCCTGGTTATAATATGAAAGTGTTTGTTTGCCTCACGGTATAATGTTTTGTCCAGCTGATTTCTTCCAGCAGGGTAATGCACAGTTTATTTCTACTCAGAGTTCATCTCAAAGGTTTTGATTTCTATTTATTTGGTCAGGAGTATGAAGGGAATACTTAGGATCAGCTCTGGACTAGCACTGCATATTATTATTAAAGTTATTTACAGAGAATAGCTTTGGCATTTTGGATGAACACTCATTATTTACAATGTCTTAGTGTATCTACTTCTTCTATTACTGATTAGCTAAGCAATTTGTCTGTAGCACAGCAAGCAGCAATACTATTAGCAGTCCACAGAAATCCAACTTCAGTGATCCGCATTGAGCAATTAGCAATTATAAAAATTAGAATAGTAATCCAAATAAGGAATCACAATAAGAATCTGAGTAAAAAGCAGAAGAAGAATTCAGTCAAAAACCCATGGCTATTTGTGTAAATTGTTATCTCCCACTTAATTTTTGATTAAAAAGTTTTGACCAGGGTTAATCTCTATCTCCTGCTTAATCTTAATTAAAAACAAAATCCAACTAAGGCTTTAATCTGTTTCAAATTTAATTTTAAAAAATAAGTCTCAGCTTTTAAAATACATTACAAACAACAAAATAAAAAGGAACTGATTGCAATTAAAACTTTTTTAAATTAACATGTTTTTACATTTCTGTCTATAATCGAGTACATGTGTTATGGCGTCATGTACCCTTAATAAATAAAAAAATAAACAAATTTTTAAATTTAATTTAATTTTCTTTTAAAATCTTTAAAATTTTATATTCTAATTTTGACTTTTCTGATGGTACTTTTGAAGCAGATAAAGCATCCGGTTTAATATATTGTATAATACCCTATAAAGAAATCTGAAAGAAATAATATATTATACACAGAATATTTACATTAATATGCTTCATGAGTAACATAGTAGACATAGATTCTTTATTCTAATGTTTTACATAAGTGTGAGGATTTTTTAGTTTTGTAGAATAATTTTTCAAGATATCCTTGATTTACTAATAAACTACTAATTTGAAGATAATATACTGGATTGGCAGTGGCAGTATTCCAGCTTTCATGTAATTATTGTGTCTTCAGAATTTCAAATTTCCAAACTTAAACTTTTTAAAAACATCTTTTTCAAATTTCCAAACGGAATACAACTTTTTAAAAACATCTTTCACTCAACGGTCCATCAAAGAATAATTTCCAAAAAAGTTCAGTTATGTACTAAGTCATAGCTTTTTATGTACAGTATTTCATTTGGTATTTATTTTTAATTATTTACTTTTAATTTGTACATATATATAAAAATATATACATATAAACATAATAATACGTTTTCGTTTATTCTAAAATAATTATACAACATAAAAGTGATTAATATAAAAGCTGAAATAATATTATTTTGGTATTATTGCTATAATTATCATTATTTGTTTAAACCTCAAAATGAACTTATAGTTTAATAATTTAACCGATATATTTATATTAAAGTAAATATTTGCACTGGCAAAAGATATAAATATATATTTTGAATTTGTCCATGTGTTCATTTGCTTGCTAATATTAACATTTTATTGTTGATTCGTGTACATTTTATCAGCCGTCTTATGAATAGTAGAAGTCATTCAAAAAGATTATACAGGCGTCTGAAAATTATAAAGGGGTTTATTTTATTTTAAAAATGTCTTAAATATCTATTTTAAATATGACAGACACGTAAGTGAAATATTTTGTCTGCTAAAATGTAGAATGCAAAAGCAATTTGGAAAGGGAAGTAATATATAAATGAGAAAACAAATGTGAATCTGACGGATTGTTTTTTTTTTACTAATATGTATGTCCTTTGAAAATTATTCAAACACGATGTAGTTTTGATTCAATAATAACTTAGCATTGATTCAGAAGGAGGAGAGAAAGGTAGTAGAGAATAATAAAATTGGAATTTAAAGTTAATGACATTTTTGTTGAATATGCTTAATAAAAATTTTCAAATGAAAGATAGCTTAACTAATGCTTGCTAGATTATTTAAGAATTTTGAGGATCCAGAAACTGTCGTTTGATAAACAAAAACTGTCCTTTGATAAAAAGTATCACCTTTGGACAGGATTTTAGCAGTGACAAAATTTATATTATAGCCAATGGATGTCGAGAATGTTGAACTTTGTTTGATCACATCAGCATGTTAATCTCTAATATTCACAAAAGATATTTTGCAAACACCATAAAATATTTTATAATCTCTTGGGCATCAAAAGGTATTGAATTTATAAATTTAGTTAAATCTTTGCCAATTTTTTGATTGATGGTAAATATTATTTTAATATTGTAATGTTTTGAGAGCTGCCTATAATTTCTATTACATATGATATCAAAATTTTCATCACACTAGTCTTATCTCTATCTTGTTTAATCTTATTTCCAGAATATGGTTTTATTTATAACTGTAATATATCAGATCATAATTAATTCCATTTTTTCCTAAGGAAAAACTATCATGAAAAAATATTTGCTATAGAAAGGATTTGCACATGGTTATGATATGAAGATGATTTTAAACATCTCTATTAGTTTGTGTTGTGTTTCTGAATATAGAAAATCTTAAATAATTATTTTATGTCCTGGAAATATCAAGAAAAATGAAAGTCTATATGCTTTCTTTTTTTTTTTGTAAATTGGTTCTAATACTGAAGCCTATTGATGTTTAAACAACTACTCAAGTTTGTTTTTTATATGCCCATGTGATTAACATATCTCCAATACACAGCTGAATACAGAGTTTATGTTCCTAATTATTCTATAAACAAATTAACAAAATTTTCTGAACATAAATTAAATCATTAGAGATATTTTCTATAATGTTGACAATTGGAAACAAATAAAGAGTTGTTAAGGCAATGTTTATGATAAAAACATTAAATATTTTTCTCTTATAAGTTGTGATTTTTAACTAAATCATGTCTTTTCTTTTTTTTTTTACATTAATCATTTATCATGATATTAAATGAAAAATATTAAAAATAAAAATGGGTTTTATTTTAAATTTATATATATATATAGCATAGTACTTATGTGCTAATTACAGTAAAGTAGATTCTTATCTCCATGTATATGCATAGATTTTCTTTCTGTAGATTCATTTAGCCATAGTTTAAAAAAGTAGTAAATATAATATAAAAAATAGAAGTTTATAAATTTG